>JAMKCH010000791.1:0-129534 GCA_023653785.1 Ophioderma brevispina
TTTTAAATGTCCTTTTTCACAAATTGCTATAAAACCGACCACACGAAAGAGAGAATACATCATGAAGCAACTGGAATGATATATTTTATGCTTTTTCAGCTATTTCTCTGTTTAAAATGGCTGCCATATAGTTCAAAATGGCGCATCACCATTTATATGTTAAATATTTAGGTTGAAATGGTTAGGTTCCTCTGCCACTGATAAACATGGCAAATTCAGTTAGAATATTACCATAAAAAAAGGCTGACATGAAAACCATTGACATAAACAATTATGAATTTATGAAAATTTCTAACACAAATCTTTCCTATCTTTGTCTATGTGTGTTTAAATGCTATAGAAGGCCAAGTAAAACAAAGCAAGCAGCAAGCTGAGCAGCAAGATAAAGCAATGGTGCACAAGATGTGTGGAGCGAACCCCCAAGAGCCAAGGCAAATCCCCAACTAGAAAGAACTTAAAAATAAGAACACTATAACAGAAATTGGAAGCAAGCAAGCTAACGAGAAACAAGTGTGCAGCAATTACCAATAGTGTAGCAAGCTAAAGGACAAGCCAAAAGTCAGGCAACCATATAAACAAAAAAACTTAGAAATATGAGCAATTAGGAACAAGAACTAGAAGGCATGAAAGGTAACAAGAAAATAAAAGACTAAATAAAAGCACTGGCAGTTGCCAAGCAAAACTCCAACAAGCTATCAAGAACTATTATGCAGCAGATAAACCATAGGGTAGTAAGATAAAGAGACAAGCCACAAATGCCAAGTAGGCCCTGCAAACAAGAAAGAACCTAGAAATATGAGCAATGATGAATTGAGATGAATTGAGGACCCAGATGATACTGAGAACCGCGAACAAGAAGAGGCAGATAGTACCTTGCTACTAGTCATGCATGTTAAGGTCCGGCGAGGCGAGATAGTTGTACATCACCAAGTATGACGTTTCTTGCTGATGATATTTGTATCCAAAGTTACCTAAGAATACATTTTTATTCACTGAGGAACGGGAAAGAAGAAGAGGAAATACAATGAACTCATATATGAGAGCTAGGAGCCAAGAACGCTTCGGAATTCTTGGTTTCCATGCCTTTACCGCGCTCATCGGGTGGAAAATTGCTGGCAGGCCAAAGGAGGGTTGTTTTTCTGTTTTTGTTTTAAGATATCACGTCCTGTAACGATTGATGAAATCCTTAATTCGCATTGGGACAGCTTAGTCAGGGGAAGAACCTTCCTTCTCAGGAGATTGTTTCTCGTTGCAGAGGTTATCTGCTTACTATTCAAGTCCAACGTGCATACTAAGGTCAAGGAGCAACGATGGTTTTTGTTTGTGCCTACAATCGTCAAGCTGAAGGAGAAAGTCTTCCTCCAACTGAAGGATCACTAGTTCCCCCACATTTTCGGACCCACACATGGCCAAAATGATATGGGCTCATCAACCATTGTCGACCGGGTCTTCCTTCACCAGGTGAGTATGGGTGGATACTCACCGATACCCACTTTGTTCAGAGGAATAGTTCGATTGGTAGAACACGAGCGTTGTGTCACCTTCGGAGCCTAGTTTTATCCCCGTTTAAGATTAAGCACTCCAGAAGATCTCCCTCGTGAAGGATGAATAATAAGGAAAATTCACCCTTATGCAAATTCTTTGTCTAGATTAGTGTGTTTGAGGTCTTTGAGCTTTGGACCCGACTTGGCGGGTTTAAAACCTGGTTTGTGAGAGCTCAAAACCATCCACTTCCTCAGAGATATGTGGTGTTGCTTATAGCTCATCGTCTGAATGCCTCGTGAGCTTCTGCTGAGCCAGATAAACATAGCTGCCTGAGTGACAATTGTGGCTGCTGTAATCGGTCTAGAACCTTCTCTTTCCTTTAGGAATTGCCAAGGATGCCAGGCATTTGTGACTGATTATTGCAGAAACCTCTGCTTACCTACTTCTCTTGGAAAGTAGTATGTAGACCATCCTCTGCTTCACAGTCAGCCACTAGATCGTGGTATTTGCACTCGGTCTAGCATAGGACCATCAGCTTATGTGTCATGTCTTTGTGTTGTAGAAGAAAAGATGGTGATATCATGGGTCTTCTTAGCGTCTCAGTTCATTTCTTGAGAGAACATGTGTGTTGTGTCCTCATTCATCAGGAATATCAAGTCAGTGGCCTTATCAGAATGTGGTTGGCTCTGTCTTAGGCATTGTAAGGCTGGATTTCGATAGGTACCATTCAGCTGTGCGAAAGGCTATTGCAGAGATGGAGTTAAGATTCTCAGGTGCGAGGGCACATGTGGCCATGGATATGACTGCCAACGCTCATGATCCAAAGGGTGGGGGTTCGAGCCCTGCTGGTGCCAATGGTTGGGCACTTGAGGAAAGGCACTTACCTCACTTGCTTCGTCAGACCCCAAAGCGAAATATGGGGAGCTGTCATGGGGAGATATTATTTTTCAATTCTAAGTGGCTGATAGGCATGGCGCTTGTAAGGCATGTCTTAGAGCAGCTCCTAGATGAAGCGAAAATATTGTGCACGATGATTTCCCAACGGCAGCGTAATAATAAGAGTAATTGTACAGCGCCTGTGATACCGATTGTGTAAGAGCGCTTTATAAATGGCCGCATATTATTTATTATATTATTAGGTGCGATGTTTTTTTCGGATTGGCCTCTACAACGTACAGTGCCCGACCTGTAGAGATTGCTTTCGGTGTTTGGTCATGGCGCAAGAGTATCTCCGCTTTGTAAGAGAAGCTTACAACCATTGAGAATGGGAACAGTTTGGTACAAGACGATGATGAATTAATTGCAGAGTCCAAGATTGGTCTGGCCACACAGCTTCAGTTGGCAGGGGATGGAGTGATCCTGGATTGCATTGATGTGGAAAAGACAGTAGCTCTGGCGTCCAGACTTACAAAAGTTTCTTCCAGAAGTGTCGACCTGCATGGTTTCGGTTTTTATTAGACCCAACAATCTTCCTCATCTACATCTTTTTTTAGTCCGGTGAGGCATTCCTTTGTTCTTGATGACATAATGTCTTGATTAGATTTTGGTTCTGGTTTGTACCAAGACCGGCTATATCCATTCTGACTCTAGCCTTTCGTGTAGAATTAGATGCCGTTCTTTCTGTTCTAATTCTTTTACACCATTCCATCTTTTTGGCTTTCGTCTTTTTACTTTTCCACGCATTTCTGAGAGTGTCTTGGTACTTCCACTTGAGAGTTTGGGTCTTGAATGCTCCAAGCACACACAAGCCTAATCAAAACTAGAAACTGTGGAGGGCAAGAAAGGATGGGGCCTTGGAAATTGCAAACATGTCGGACTCAACAAGTTGCCAGCACTGAAATATTTGGTTGTTCAATTGAATGTCACAAATTAATGCAATAGTGAACAAATATAAAGACAACTAATGAGGCTTGGGTTTTTGACACATTTCAAATTTACCCACTGATTCAGTACTCTGTTTATTCAGACTAAGAGCATGATCACATAGGACAAACTATGGTGATATTTAATTATGACCAGAGATAAGGGATTCGTGGGTCAAAGGAAAGGAGTGTTTCAATCTGGCAGGTTTGAATAACTTCCAATGTATAATTGCAGGTTATGGCAATAGCTATTATATTCTTGATATTAATATAAATAGTGCTTGGAGTTTCTTGAAATTTAGATAATGGATTCATCGTTGAATTTGTTTTCGAATGTAAGGATCATTCTATTTGTGACCAACTCAAGAGAACTCAAAATACGCTTAAAATGAATAGAAACTTGATCAAATAGTAGGACTGATGATGTTGTGAGCTACATTAATGCATTCAGAAAAATATAACTGAGTTATCACGATTTGTTCACCGTTGATGATCCAAGCACTAAACAAAGACTTTGTAAATCACTAACAGTGGGTATCCATAAGTAAAAACACTTTTCATGCCTCATGGTAGGTTGTTATTAACTTACTAGATGTATGGAGCTGGATGCACATTTACCCGTTTACCCTTTAACATATTTATCGGTAATGGCACGTGCGTCATGATGTTGAAGCAGGCCTCTTAGGCGGCCATCTTGGATTTACACTTATGAGAAGGGAAAATGTATTTCAAATACGATTAATGTCTTGAAAAAGAGATATATGGTTGTCAAAGTCCTACGAGTTAACAGTGTATAACGCATTGCATACAATATTCAACATATTTGCTTCACATTTACCATGCATTTTAACCAATACGTGGTATATGGCAGCCATTTTGCAGCCATATGTGTTTGATAACTTTTTGGACTACCTATAATTATACATAAATGTTTAGTATGAAAGCCCAAAATTAATTTCCACTCATAAAATTCCATTGGACTACATCACATTATAGTCTGTGTCTTTTAATGTACATGCTTTTGCCCAGCTATAGGTGATTTTGGCGGCCATCTTGGATTTCCCACTACCCCGCTTCAGAAAAACTGGCCAACATGTTTTTTCCCTCTTTATTGTCCCCAAAAGAGACAAAATCAACTTAAGTCGCTTTTAACACAAAAATTGAAACGAACGGACATAAGGCTCTGTACTATAGTAATGATGAATTTGTCTATCAACAATGTTAATCTATGCGAACAAAAGTGCACCATGAACATGTGTCTGTATAGTAGACCGAGATAAATAAACGGTTTCCTATATCAAAAGACAACATGAATGGTCTGATCTCCATTCTTTCGAATTCGAGGACCAATTAAATGATTGGGCAGCCTTTTTCTTTTTAAATCAAAAATATTTCCTTAATAAAAAACAAAATAATTCACGAATTCATAGAGATGATCAACAATGATTTTCATGACTCTCTTAGTAAATGTTAGCAAGAAACGCATAACAAAAAACAGACATAATAGGAACACACTAATTACAACATCATTATTTCTTATCGCTATCTTAGAACACTTTGAATAATTCCCTTGGATCATCACGACCATGATCTTTTTCAAGCTCAAATGGTAAATTTTCGTACCAAAAGTTGTTTATTGCCTTATTATTATATGATCCTAGAGACGGCAATCACATAAACATTACATATAATGGTGACTGAGTTTTTTCATAATTTCAACTAACTAAATCTCTTAGTGTTTAACCCTTGGTTGCAAACCCCTTCCCTAATGTTTTTCACCATCGTTTCCGCCAAAATATCGCTCACATAAAGGACCAACACTATTCCGGGATTACTTATGACCATTCTTTGTACTCATTTATTTTAGTAAATTAGTTTGGACCGTCCGTACCAGTTTTTTCTATACATAGGGCTAGGCCATCACAGTGTGGGTAGGGTTTGGATTCAACCTCTGAGATTTTTCCGTTGCGCTATTAAACAAGTTTATAAGCTAAACAAGGGAGAAGGGAAAAGGACGAGATGTTCGATACTAGAGTTGGGGATTTTAGAGGTTGAAAAAAATCCTAAATCGGCATTAATATGCTTGATTGATTCTTCCAAACGCTTGATGAATATTCAATTTTTACCATAAGTCAAGAAGACATCATTTTAAAAGCATTTTGTTCCAAACTTTTAGTTCGTAGAAGAAATTTGGAGAAAAATGCCATTTGAAAATTCAATTTTCAGCCATTTCAAAAAAATCTCTATGGACTTGATGCTCAAAGCGTTATTATTCAAATGTAGTCTCATCTCATGTTAATGGGTTTTCTATACCACGGCCTATTGACTCACGAGGGTCCGAGCACGAACGTAACAAAACGCCAACACGAGGACTACGGCCGCCATGCAACACAACGTAAATTTTTTTTTTAACGCGCGTAATTGACAGGATCTGGCTTCATATCGCAAACACATTTTGCTCAAATTTTCCTTTTCCAAGACCTGATTTGTCAAAGTTGATCGCATTTTTTTCGTGAAGTAACCGTATAAGATTTGTTTTATGGGTGTGGGCTTTGGATATTAAAACCATTTTCGCACAGTTATGGCCCGAAAAAGACCGTTTCATGAGCCTTTAACACCAGAGAATCTATATACACTGTTTAGCGCGTATTTATATGAGTGCTAATTTTCGAGTGATGCCAAATAAATTCGACCCTTCCCCCCCTGCAATTCAAAACCTACTCTGTACTACAGGAGGTGTAGGTCAGATAAAATTCCTTTCTTTTTAAAACAAACACCCGCCAAATTCTCTGTTTGTACGATTTGTTGTGACAATTTCAGCGAATATCAGAAAACTCGAGGTTTCCTGGGAGTTTATGACGTCATTGTGAAGTCATACAGAGGAATGTGTTGTCTTCTGGTATCAAAAGAAAAGGGGGACCGATAGCTACATACTAACACCAAATTTACCACTATTGAGTGTTCCGTTAGCAAAATTGGTGGTGTGCAAAATCCCTCCCCCGTTAGAAGGGTTACAGCAAACTAGACTGGTGGAGTGTAAAGGAACTGCTCATTTGTGGTGGGGGAGTGCACCTCGGGCTGTTTCTCTGTGGATGCGTCGGGGGGAGTCTGGGTTTTGGGGGTTGGTGGATGGCGTGTCGGGGTTGGGGGGGGTTCTCATGGCGGCTGCTCGGGTTTGTGTTTTTTTGGGTTGGGTGGTGGTCAGCATCACTCCAAGCGCGATGTTTTACAACCGGCTTCAGTGTTGATGCAAGCAAGAAAAAAGGGACGAAATCATATTCAAACGCGGGCGTTTTCGGTTCTTCCGGTTCGCGCGGTTCAATTAATCCCATGAGTCTGATGAATTCATTGAATCAGAGTAATTAAGCCGATGAAGTGGATTAAGGAACTGCGCGGAACGGGGACAGGCCGGATAACGCCGGTGGGAGTATTGCGTTCTCCTACAGTAAACATTTCTATTAGGAAAATTCCAAGGTGTTCTCCTTGTTAATTTTTTAGTTGAATCTGGTAATTCCACGATATAAAGTTTTAATTATAAATACTGTACATTAGGACCTGTACTTGGTGAAATCCGATTCAGACTAACCCAATTAAATAAGAAAAAAGGGAATTATCTTTCAGGATGATAAAATTCAAAAATTAAAATGTTTGTGTATTTGAACATATATACGTGTGTACAAAAAGGGAAGGTCACGATTTTGATGATTGTCTTTAAAATTAGAAATTGTTATACATTTTAGTAGTTGTTTGAGGGGTTCCATGGTTCTTTTCTTCTACAAATGAGTTTTTATGCTACAATTATCGTCGTCCATTGAAAATATATAATCGTTCCCTACAATCCTTCAAGTCAGCTTACTATACCATATGTGTGAATCGTTGCAGTGTGAAATGTGTTAAAAATGTGGTCTGAAGCAGACTTGTAGTACCAGTCCCCATACCCGTACCGTACCCAACCGGGTGCAAAATTGCGTACCCGTACCCGTACCCATTACCAATAGGTCTCGGACCCATACCTACCCTAACCCATAACTTTATCACATGCGGGACCCGGACCCGTACCCCGACACATGGTCTTGGACCCGTACCCGTACCGTACCCATGGTCTTGGACCGGACCTGTACCAGGACCCATGGTCTCGTACCCATACCAGTACCAATACATGGTCTTGGACCCGGTCCCATGGTCTCGGACCCGAACCCGTACCCATGGTCTCAGACCTGTATCAGTCCAATACCCTATCCCCAATAATTGGGACTTAACATGGACGTTTCTTTAACAGTAATGCCTTTAACAGTCTATATGAGAAGTTTCACCAAAACACTATGTGTATAGCTATGACATTTTTGTGAAGCCTTCAAATTTCGACCACTGAAAAACATGTCACCTCCCAATTTATTATAGCACAGAGTGCTTCGCGAACACTCTTTTACCTTTAGCACCAGTAATAATATCCAATTTTAAATACAAGCTAAAGCTTTCAGAAATAAGCATCTGGCAAATACAAAATAAGGACTTAGTCACTGGTCAGAATCTTAGTACAAGTCTTGAAATTCATTAAATTCACTTCATAAAAAGTTGATATTTACGACTTCCTGTTGTGAAACACTCTAAGGATACTTTCAACGTGGAATCGGGTAATATTTATTCGCATAAAGCGTGAAATTATTGGAGAAGCGAGACAAAATTTTGTCATATCAGTTTACACACTATTTTGGCATGCTCCTCCATTGATGAAGTTAATGGCATTATGATAATTGTATACATAAGGAGGGAGTCTGCTCACAGACCTATCCCATACCTACCATGGTCTTTGTTACCATAACCATTTCATGTGTTGTTGCAATACTCTTACCTGTACCCGATGCTGTAAATTTAAAAAACAAAACTAACTGGCCCGGTATTCTATGTTTTAATGGATCTAATGAGTTTTAAATTTAATTTTTGGTTGTTACTTTGCTGATGTTAAGGTCAACACGGATTCTAGCGCCACATCGGGTGTCCTAAAAAAATATTTTTGCACTGAATGTTAACTTTCTCCCATCTGGAAGGACTAAGCCGAGACTAGTTCTCTTTGGTACAAAAAGTGAAATTTCCAATTTTGTGCTTTGAAGCAAATATAAATGTTTTATATTAAAATAATATATAACCTCTAATTTACCTTTGTTTTCACTTTTCACCTTTGCTACTACATTTCTGTAGGCCAATACACAAAAATCAAAATTGTATCTCTGCTGCACCTTTAATGTATACAAATCCCACTCAGTTTCAGTCGAAGAACAAAAATCCCCCGGGCACTTGTATTCAAAGATTGATATGATGCGTGAACATGGACTTACAAAACGAAACCTAAACATACTTTCCAACTTTCCACCGACTGAAAACATACCACTAAAGAATTATTTTGTCATTTTTTGGTACCCTAAACAAGTATAGGAGGGAGCACGGACCTAGGTCAAACACAATCGTTTACCCCTCACTACAGAAAAGGTTTGACAGCTTCGGTAGTTATATGGACCCTCTACCTCCCATCAAGGTAGGTAGTACTCTCAAGTTGTGGTATCTCACTTTTTTCAATAGGGCCAATTAAGTTTACACAGGGGTCAAATTTTAAAATGCTCCAATCATGTTGAAATGTATGCGCATATTTTTGTCCGTCTGTGAAAAGGATTCCCAAAATGTATAGTTTGTACCATCTATGACCATTGGGGTTTGGGAGTTAAGGTCATGTAATCAAGATGAAAACATTAAATAAAAAAAAGGGTCAATTTCTATTTGTACGGGGTCAAAATCAGAAGTTGTCCAATTTGGTAAAAATGAAAGAATTGTTCATCTAGCTTAATGTTCAAAAACGGAATATTTTGTACCACTGCCTTGGCATAGTTACCATGTTATGCAACAAAATAGGTCCTAGGGCAACATCATGCAATTGGTGTTGGCCTTTGTTTGACCCTTATCCTCCGTCAAGTCACAGTTAACATAATCAAAACTATACTTTTTAGGAGTCCTCGTACCTCAGCAATAATTTGCAAGTATTTAAAATATAATCGATTAACTTTTAATGTTGACCCAGGGGGGGGGGGGGGGGGGGGGGGGGTTTTACAATTGAGATTTGACCTTGTTACATTTTTGCCATTTTTACCCTATAACTCCAACCCATGGTTCGTAGTGGTACAAACTATACATTTTTGGAATCCTAAAATTATGATTAGATGAACAAATGGCGTACATTTCCACAGGATTGGGCCTTTTAAAATTTGACCCCTGTTAAACTTAAATTGGCCCCTATTGAAAAGGCGATACCCCTGTTGAGAGTACTACCTACCTAGCATTGATGTTAAGGGTCCATACTAACTACCAAAGTGTTAAAATCTTTTCTGTAGTGTGAGGAAAACAACTCCTTAATAAGGCCCCCTATGATATTATGCTCCTCCTCTAAAGGAAGCATGCATGCGTCGTTTATTTGAATCATTATTAGCTTGCTTTGCTTCTCCGATTTACATATTTGACGTTGATCTCTGCTTAAATGTGAGAATCACATACCTAATACGGTACATTCCAATTCCCAGGTTAAGAAAAAATCCTTTTTCTATATTTACTACTGTTTTTGAGCGCGCTAATCAATGTACGCGCGTAACTCGGTCCTGTTGACAAAATTGGGACCTTTTACACGTTTTTCTTGTTCACGCATCATATCCCCTTGATACAAGTGGTCTCCCCGAAAAAAATCTAACTAGCCTCACTTTAGATCAGAAAAAGTATAACACTAGAGTCTACTTGTGCTCCCCGAGCACGAACCAAAATTCTATCCTATAATAAGATACTCCTAATTTGTCTACAATGGTAAAAAATAAAGCACATTTCGTCCGCCTGGACATGTCTATCCCAATTTTCCTCTTTTACTATGGCACGCTAATGGCCAACGTCATCGGTATCTGCTACAATTGGGTCGTCCTTGTTTCAGGATGTTCAACTGACGGAATCTCATCCCGTTCCTTTCCTTCCACATCTATTTCCTGTTTCATTCCATCGAGCGCAAGAGTTGGAATTTTTCGTTTCCTCCTCTGGCGCGCTTTATGTCCGATAAAGTACACAGAGAACACAAAAAGAAGAATTCCACACACCACGCCTACTACTATGAGGGTCTCGGCTGTAGATGCTGTATAAAAAGAAAAAATGATTTGAACATCAAAGCCAATCCCAATAGAATATCTAGAAAGGAAGGTTGAAGATGCTTGTTCCGATCTTCTTTACCCCCCCCCCCCCCACCCCCCGACTTACCCGGAAATCATATCAATTTTAAAACCAGGAGAAAGGTCGTATTTTTCACATTGTCATCCTGATATTTCAGGCATCAAATCCATCTCTTTCCCAACACAGAGACCAAAAACCCATTGTAATGCCACCGTCAATATTAGTGCAGTAGCGAATAGGGCTTTGCAATGTCGCTTCTACCATCAAAACCTCAAGTTTATTTCCCACGGGCACGGAATTTGATGGTGAGTATTCAGATCAGACGACGGCCGATACCATTCCCCAAATAGGGGCTGTCACTTTAGCATTGGGATGGCCATACGTTTTTGCGACACCCCAATAGGGCCTGTAATAACCTTTAGGCCTACACATGCACGACTAAATTTAAAATAGTGCAAATGTGTTGTATGGATATACTATATACCCATACCCAAAATTTATTATGTAACACCTAAGTAGATCCTTGTCAATTGATTGGAGGATTATAGGTCACGTGTCAATCAATAAATAATATATTGAATACTTACGTCACATAGGCCTACTGTGCATTTTGATCCATTCGGCGTGCACTTTTGTTACATGCGTTTCATTCTATAGCACGCCTCATCCGTCGTGTTCACAAAACGCGAGCCCCCTAATGAATGCAACTTATACGGAACTTCGCCGTGACTATGATGCAATGCTATGGTCAGTGTTGCGGTACTACAACTAGACTCGGAACTAACGTAACTTTACGAGAGCGAATAATGGGGTAGGTTACGATCGAGTTTCAGTTTATGGCGAATATAATGTATGCATGCCGTTCTGGTTCTACTTCAAGTTTAATGCAGTGAACATAGAAAGTGATAGACGAAGAAGAAAGTGATAGTCAACATTTATGCCTGGCCCAGGATAGCCTGGGACTAGGCCATGGATCTTGGCTTGGCTAAGCGTAGACTCAAAGGTTAAGAGAAGGTAATAGACAGCATTTATGACTAGCCCGGGGTAGCCTAGGGCTAGGCCATGGATCTTGGCTTGGCTAAGCGTAGACTCTAGCTCAAGGTTAAGCCTGGGATGCTGACAAAGATCTACTTAGATGTTATATAAAACAAATAATGAATGATTTTCATTCGTGCAATAGAAAGAACATTTTCATTTGTTGAAAGATGGAATGTTTCAACTCAACTCGGCTAACGCCGACTCGGCTACTCGGCTGAGGCTAATGCACTCATAAAAAGAATCATTATTTGTAATGATGTATGATTTGCGTATTCCTCTTATAGTTTGTTAGTACCTGATACATTATTGTTTGTGTTTACCCTGACCGCGCCTATCCATGAGTATCATCCTCTTAAATTGCAGAAATGTGTGAACAATCACCATAAAATGGGTTAACTTGAGCATTTTTGGAATACACTGTATTACTTCAATGTTTCTTCTTACCTTTATAATGTTGAGTATGATGTGTATCGTCACCTATGTGCACACTGTTATGCTGTATGCGCATGGTCGGCTTGCCCACACATCTCACGCCAGCAAATCTATCATTACCGCACCTCTGTAAAGTCCACGTCCCTCGTTTCTTACACTGATCCAACCGCGTCTCATTTCCCCCACACAAGAAATTGCGCAAGTAGTAACCTTGCCATCCATGATAGCCAGTGGGAGGGGCTTCCTTGGCGGATGTGTATCCCAACTGTCGGCATACTACGACAGCGTCGTTCATATTCCAGTTGTCGTCACAGATTGACATCCAGTCTTCATTGTATCGAATTTGGACAGTGTCTTCGTTGGGACCAGAGAGACGTATCTCAAATGATGGATCTACAAAGGAACATATGGAATGAAAAAAGAGATGGCTTCAAACTTCAAGCAATGGCTGCTCTCCGGTTCCGCCAAGTTACTTCAATTTGAAACCGTTTTTTATTACTCTAAACAATGGCGCAAGGTTGAATCACCAAGAACCTCTGATTAGCCGGTGTAAAGGAGATATAGTCCGCCTGCGGAGCCATAGTCTGGACTCCATAGACGACGGAATAAAGCGTAAAACTAATGTTGCGTGAAGAGCCAACTGAATCGAGTGCCTATTCTCCACTGTTGTAAGTGGACTATGAATCTGACGGATTATGAAAACTTCTTCACCGGTGTAGCAGGATATAAAGTCACCTGGGCTCATAGTCCATCTGCAACGGTGAAGAATAAGGCACCCGTGTCTATGGAACCCGGACTATGGCTCCAGAGGACTATATCTCCTTTTACACAGGCAGTTGCGTTTGAAGTCATACCTAATTCAAGCGCGATTTCTAGGTTTAATACAAGCCATAGTAGCAGATACCTTGCATCACTACCAAGTTGTAGGAATATTTCTATGTTCAGATTCCCAGAAAATTCCCCTTTATGCACAAAGATGCTGAGTAAACATTGATAGTAAATTAAGAAATATATATTTTTTTATAAACACTAGCGGGAGGCCCGCGCGAAGCGCGGGCCTCCCGCTAGTTGAGTGAACGGGAGCGATCACTGAACTGAAGCGATCACTGAAGAAGTGAAACACTATTGCAAGACCACCGTAACCAAACCCGTCACCCTGAACACTAGGACTTTCCCCCTAGTCCCGAAAATTTTTTGTGTTTTTAACACTTTTAATACGCCACTTCCCGTACCTATCAACTCCTATAGCCCATGGAGTTACCGATTTCTACGGAATCGTCAAATGAATGAATAGTTACTCCCGTATAAGTTTCGTATATTTTATTTTTTCTCGTATTTTTTTTTTTAAAATGAAAACAACCAAACAACCATAACTCTTCAAACTACCCATATAAAAAGTTCTCGCATCCCGGTAGATGTAGTTGGCGCAACATCCCTTATTCGTAAGATTTATTCCTCGTATTTGGCAGCATATCTTAATGCTAGGCCCTAATTAGAGTTCCTCTTTTCCAAAATATTAAAACGTCATATGCAAGGCTTCCCTTAATTCCTCGTAAAAAACCGCATTTCCTTCTCGATCCCCCAAACCCGAAGCATGGCGTAAACCAGTGGGGCAAGGGGGAGAGCCCCAGCCCCCCCCCCCCCCAAAACTCAGAAGCCCGCCCCACGCCCAGCCCCCCCCCCCCGCTCCCTCCCCCAATTGGAACTGACCGTTTTGTAACAATTTTCTAGAAGCAGGGACTTAACTTTCGCGCCCCCTCAAGAAATACCCTCGGCAGCACCTTCTGCTCCCCCTCCCACAGTTGCCAAAGGCTGGTTCACCAAGGAGTATCACTGACCTCTACCCATGGATCGCGGGCTGCCGCACAGTTAATAGGTCGCCAGGATTGAAAAAACAAGATGAAGTTTGCATTTTACCTTCTTACTATTGCTTTTCCACTTATTGTCCGTAAAGGAATGTATATAACAAATAAAACCTCTGTGTGGCATATGTAACCAGCAGGTGTATGGCATTGTTTCCAGCGACATTGCGAAGGGCAACAAGCAACTTCCTGTTGTTTTCACGGCTACTCAGACCCGCTATCCATGTGTAAGGTCAGTGGTCTTGTTACGCCACTGACCCGAAGTTGGTGGTCCCTACCACCGCCGTATCGCACACAACGCCAGCATCGTTAGCGTGAGTGCACTCGGCTTGTCTCGGGTACCATTCAGTCAACATTACATTATCGTACATCAAACCGAAACCGTAGTCGTCTTCTTTTTCTTTGCACTTTAATTGCTGTAGCAAGATCGTCCCAGTGCCTTCTCCATACGACGCTCCCGTAGTCGCCCTTACAGCTTCTGTACCCTACTTGGTGGCAACACTATGTCTGGCATCGCTGTTTGTCCCATCCTGTGTCGCACAGCCGTAGTCCACTCGCCGCCATGTTTAATTTCAACTCTCCCTCGTTCTCGGTCTAATCACTGCCCACCCCTAATCGCCTGGATTTGATGTTGCGGAATGGAAAACAAACAATCACAGGTGAATTCCTCGTTTCGGGTTTAGAGTTTGGCAATTTAACAGTAACTTTCTTAAAACGTCCCGTCGGTTCATTAACAGATTGACGGATGTTGCACAAGCACCAAAATACGAAACAATTCTGAGAAATCACATTTTGAATGGATGACACAACTTTTCAGAGTCATCCACATCATATAAGAATGCCAAAATTTTGTACAATTCGATTGAAAAATGGCGCGAACACTTGTAAAATTGTATTATTATGTTTGCAAAACGGTTTGATTGAATCAATTAAAATTCATGGAACAAGTGTATCCTCAGTATGAACATGGATAAGGAGGGATCTTAATTTTCGGTTAGTTTTTGTCTGGAGTTTTGTATGGTTTGTATCCGTCTGTATGAATACACCATCAGCATTGCTGGGTCAAATTAACCTCATCTTCCTTATTAAAAGTTTCCAATGTCATTATGGACTGTTTATTCTGATGATATTTTATCATTTTAAACGAAAAACATTCAATTAGTCAAAAGGAATTATGGGCGCAAGGTGGAAAGAGAGTACAGACTTTTCGAATTGATCGATTTTAGTTTATTAGTACCTTAGCCATTACTTCCGGAGGGTGTGCAAAATTCGTTCAGTTGCATTTTCACTTGAAATCCAATATGCCGCCAACCCTCATCAATTCAGTAAATGGGTCATCACTTTTTGTGCTCTATATCCAGATTTTCAAGCAGGATGAATCTACTGAACGGGTACTTGATTTTATTTGATCATACATTACCAGCACAAAATCCAATATGGCCGTCCAGAAAAAAACAATGTGCACGAAATCCGTTACATTGACCATACCTTTACCAAGTTTTTGTGTTAATACATGGTTTTTCCAGGCTCTTTACCCAACATTTCTGGTAGGTTTAACATGCTTTAAATCAGATGACAGCCATATGGCGCCTTTTTAAGGATCGTTAAAAACTACAATACAATTGTCCATATAATATATAAATATTGCCCGTCACTTTGAATTTTACGTATGTTTTCAAAAATACCAAAATTAGTTTGTAATGGTCAAATGCATATATCCCATACTTTAATTTAAACTTTAAATTTTTTAAATAATTCATGTTTTTGAATACGGTCTATACAATTCTAAGGTATAGGTTTTAAAGAAGTAAAAAGATGCATATTGGCTACCATTATTAACGTTTTTGTATTTTAACGAAACATAACAATGCCATACGATGTCGCATGGTCAAATACTTATCTATTATATTATTTGACCTTCATAACTTGGGTGAAGTACAACACCATATAATATAGATTTATAAAATATGTTCAACGGCGGCTATATGGCTGCCATCCTTAATTTTGGAGAATGCTAATACACAAAAAATTGTCATATAAGGTTTTTATATCAAATACATAATCGCATAGTATAAAGATAAGCATATATATACCACCTTTGAATCATGCCTTAGACTACAAGACGCGTCCGGATGGGTTCAAAAGCATTCTAGATTGTGTCAAAGAATACTTACAAGCGTGTTCAATTTGTAGCAGACTTGAACACCTACAGAACTGGTTTAGGTGTTTCTGGATGTAGTCTGTACCTAAGACATAGGTCTACAACAAGATATGGAGGCTGGGATGCCCGTCTATTCCTCTCACTTTAAATGATTCCGCCAATTTGATTTTGGGCACACCATATTGATTTTCTGACAATATAGTGACCAAATCACATCACTAACCCCTTTCTCAAGCTAATACTTGATAGAGTTCCGCCAAAGTTTGGTCCGTCTCTTCGAATACTTAGATTTTTATTGATTTGAGAGACATGGTGGCGGTCACACTTGTATTTTCAAAAAGCCACTGCACCAATTTTTGCACACCCTTCCAAACTATATTAGCTTAGGGTTTCCTAATGAACTAAAGTCCGTCGATAGAAAGTCTGTACTACGTTTCCACCCTTCGAGCTGTGTGCACATAATTTTCCAGCACGTCCTGAGAATTCTGGCTGGCCCGAACTCATCTCCAGACCATTAGCGCATCATCCCGAATGTTTTGGTTAGACGAACGAGATACCAATTATACCACTGGGGAAAATTCAGGAGAAAATATAACTTTGTGCAAATATGAAGTCTGCCGGGGACCCGTTTGTTGCGTGTAGCCCCCAGAGAGGTTTAAAGTTACTATGGGGGGGTCAAATGTTTGAACTGCCAAAAATCAAAATAATATAGCTCAAATTATTCCTACGGAGCAGGAGTAAAAAAGTTCACTTGGGTCACACCGGTGTGTTGCTTCCGTTCCCAGATAGTTGGAAAATAGGCTAAAGGTCATTTGGTTTATTCAAGAAAGGTCCCCGTTCATTCCCCCAGATTTTTTGTAAAAATATTTTTTTTAAAGTTTTAAAAATGATACTGAATCCAAATATGAAACACTTTTTGCACTTTCGGCCGTCTCCTTTTGTTATAATGGAAGGGTACAAAAATTCCCCTGTAGGACTCTATGGGGAGCGGACATTATACACATCCCTATGAAAGTGAACCAACCCTATTGCAAATAAAAACATATTTTGAATCAGTATCATTAAATATGTTTTTTAATATTTTTTTACAAAGACATCTTTGTATTAACATTGTTGACCTTTCTTGAATAAACATGACCTTTAGCCTATTGTCTCCCAATATCTTGAAAGGAAGCACCACACACGTGTGACCCCATTGACTTTTTACTCCCTGGGACCTAACTAATAATTTGATCTCTATTCTTAGATTTAGAACGTTCCAATATTTGACCCCATAGTACTTTACCCCTCTCCTGGGGCTACACGCAACAACTGGTCTCCGGCATACTTCATATTTTCAAAAGTTATTTTTTCCTCTGAATTTTCCCGTATTCATTTCACTATTGGTAATCTCGTTGGTCAAAAACTTCTGGGCTGACGGTCTAATGACCAAGTCCTTATTATCTCATAAGCAGCTATTCAATATTTTCACTTCAATCCCAACTCTTATGTTTTTATGATTCCATCTCCAACTCTAAAATACAAATAAAAATCAGAAACTCAAATTTTGTTCCCTGGAGTGGGATTCGAACCCACGACCTTTAGATAAGAAGCCGAGCGACCACAGACCAACGCGTCCAAACGGCATCCGCGGCCGGCAGGAAAGTCGTTCTTTTTTAATACTTCAAATAAACCTTAACGGATAAAGAGCCACACATAATATATAATAGTTGAAAAGTTGAAATATATGCTCCTGGAAGCATGATTCGGGCCAAAATCATCCAAGATCATTTTTCCTTTCCCACCTGACTAATTGTACCTTTTCAAACGAGACATTGATTTAAAAAAAAGATGCGCATTTATCAACTTTCAACTTCTTCCTTATTCTTTCCCCTGCATAGAAAACCGGCGCGATCCAGGTAGGGGTTTTTGGCCGGGGGTGCCTTGGCACCCCCCCCCCGGCCGCCGGATTTTTTGGACGGATGTGATGCTGCTTCATTTTATGATTCCGCTCATCTTGACATCTGATTACCTCACTCCCTTCGTTTTAAAAATGGTGTGACATAAGATTTGCAAAGTTGCCTCCCTAAGTCCCCCAGCCCCCCAAAAAAGTGCACGAGTCTGAGACCGAATTTCCCGGAGACTTGAAGGAAGTACGACGCTGTCTTTTCAGGTTCTGTCTGTCGACTGGAAAACAAAATTTGCTATTGTATTAGCGACGGCAGCATCCATTTGACTTCAAGGGGGGGGGGTTGGAAGTTTTCTAGCAAAAAAAAAAAATCACCCACCATATGAGCAAAAAAAACTTTCCCCTCCCCTGCTTTCGTTCCCTTAAAAAAAAACTCTCAACCTTATAAAAGGGTTTAAAAGTACTTACAGACCCTGATTAAAGTGTTGGCGCTCCCTGGTTTGGAAAATTACGACACATTTGTCATTACATTGAAGGTTACGACCAATCTTGTACTAACCTTAACGCATGCATTAACGGCCCGTCACCAACTTTTGACGTGCTTGTCATTGCACAAATTTAAGCCTTACACGCAGTTTTCAGCCCATTAACTCAAAGTACTAAGTAGGCCTATCAGTGGCGTAGCCAGAGGGGGCAATGGGGGGCCGCGGCCCCCCATAATTGAATTTCGTCGTTTGAGATGAGCCCGTCGGTTCACTTGAAAATTCGGTCATGGGCACTTGCAGGCGATTGTCCGGCAAAGTATAGTTTAAAGTTACTGGACAAAGCGTGCGACAAGTCAATTTTTACAAAATCGTACAAAACTTAGCCTCAGAATACATTTAAAGCATATAAAACCTCCAATTTGCAGGTGGCTTCGCCCCTTCGACCGCCCACCGGTGCTTCACAACCTGGACCCCACCAGTTGCCCTAGGCGGCCCCTGGACCCTACCCATTTTCTGTCGGTTGAGATGCGACAACTGAGCCCCCCCCACACCCCAATATGAAAATCCTAGATACGCCACCGAGAAAGGTCTATTTACTATTTTTTTATAATTAACTTGAATTTTAATTGGGTCTATCAACAAAATTCGTTATAGGAATCCACTAAGGTCCAGGAACAATAATATAAGGAGAAATTTACATATGCCTAAAACTAAATACTCCAATTTTCGCCCGCACCCACACCGCACGGGGGGCTTATGCGGCACATGGCTGCATTGCGGCCACTACATTAGGCAAAAACTAAAACAGTTTGATTTTGTTTGCGCAAAACATTGGTCATCGCACTTATAAAATAATCTTGTTACCATCAAATTAGCATGAGAAAATGTGTTTGTAAAGGGAAACATTGCAAGGTTCCGCACTTTGCCGCACTCAACCCGGCAGATTGATATATACGTACTATCCTTAAACACTTGCATAACAATGTTAACCCATCAACTATATGGTTTTACTTTTAGCATTATAGAAAATTGTTTCTATCAAAATTTTGCATGGGAAAATGTGTTTTGGCAAGCGAACATCGCAAAGGTTCCGCTCGGAAGGGGACACACCCTCCCTCCAACCCAGACAGCTTGATATATACGAACTCTGCATGGGCACTTCATGCTTAATTCAAACAAACTTAACCCGTCAACTATATTTTACTTTTTTAAAAAAACTGCTGATCATACCTATTAGCCGGTTTTTCATTTTGTTTCTGATCAAGTTTGTGCAGTGGGAAACTTGTATATACGAACTCTCGAAAGAACACTTAATGCTTAAATTCAAACAAACTTTAATCCATAATACTATATCATGTGACCCACCATTACAAACCCCGGAACAATCGCAGTGACTTATTCCTCAGTTGATCAGAAGCCCAGTCAGAAATAGCCAAATCCCCAATTCATTATCTTAACACTAAAGCCAGTATGACTTTAGTTGCGCTTTATAAGACTAATCCCACTACCAAATTCACCCAACCAAAGCGGTCAAGACAACTGTCCCACAAAAACACATGCCACTGTTAGCATTCCGGTCTTTTGTTGACTTCAAAGTAAAGACACCTCCAGAGATGCAAAAGAAGGTGGGATACAGCTTGGTGGGATTTCTATATAAGGCCCTAAAGTCATACTTGCTTTTAATTGTAAAGTGAATGAACTGGGGATTAGGAATTTTCTGACTGGCTCTGATCAAAATGAGTTTAAGTCACTGCCCTTTTCATGGGTTTGTATGGTGGTGTCAACATATTTTACTTTTTAAAAAGCTGATCATACCTATAAGCTTTAAAAAGCATATAACACATGTAAGTTAACACTATCAATTTTTTTCTTCTATCGGAATTTTGCATTGGAAAATGTGTTTTGAAAGCGAAATATTGCAAGGGTTTCCGCGCTTGCACGGTAGGGGGGTATCCCCTCACCCACCCCCAACAACCCTTAACCCATCAACTATATTTAACTTCTTAAAATGCTAATTATCTTTCAAGTTGTTGCTATCAAATGCATGGGTCAAATGTGTTTTGGAAAGTTAATATTGCAAGGGTTCTCTGCTCTTCGCGCGGGAGGGGACACCCCCTCCCGCACCCAACCCCCGGACAGCTTGATATAAACGACTCTGCATGAAACACTTTGCTTAATTCAAAAACCAAAACTGACCCCTCACTGATAATGTACGTTTTTAAAATGCTCAGGTCACTAACCTCAATAAGTATACCACCTGAAACCACTCAAATAACGGCGAATGTAGTCAAGCATTGATCAGGTGGATGAGGATTATGGGGAATTACATATAGACATCACTCAAGTATCTTCACAGGTTGGGGGGGTCGGAGGTTGGCTCAGGTTAACACTGCTCGCACTACGGGAAAGGCAAAGTAACAAACTACGGTCGTAGCGCGTTGTAGAGATAAATGAGAGCATCCAAGAAACAATAAAACGAGGCAAGGGTTCTGCGCTTCGCCCGGGAAAGGGGACACCCCCCAAAACCGCCCCCCACCCACACCCCGGACACTCAAGCAGGAGCACGAACACTCAGGACAGGAAACACGGGCTGAGGCGTCTCAATGCAACCAGTAAACTCTGAACAGCAACGATAAGGGGTACGGGTTGAAAACGCAGGTAAACAACTGAACCGAGAGGTCTAAAGGGGAACACGGAGAAGGGCAAAGTGGGGATACTAGCACAGGCAGGGGAAAGGGTGGGGTTGGAAAGGAAAAAGGCCAAGGGTTTGCGGGCGCGGCGCAGCGGGACCCACCCCCGGACACAAAAAGAACAAGAGCTTGAGCTACGAACGCGACAGACACGGGAGGCGGAGGCAACACAAGAAGAACAACGTACCCAGCAACTAGATTGGAACGAAGGAAAAAGTGAGCAGACGAGAAGCCATGAGGTAGATATGGGACGTTGGGGAAATGGTGAGCGGAACGTAATACAGCAAGAGGCAAATTGTGTTAGGAGGCCATCAAAGGGGGGCATGGGGAAACTGGTGGGCTGGGAACAGGAAATGCAAGGGTGCTGAGCGGCGCGTTGCGGGAGGGGATAGCCCCCACCGCACCCCCCCCGGACAGCGGGATAGACGAACGCGCAGGAACCCGGGAGCGGAAGTCAAACCAAACAGCGTAACCCAGCAAACGTTAGTGAGTACTAAGTACAAAGGACCAGACCTAGAACAGTAGCAAAAGGGGGAACACCTGCCAAAATGCACGGATGCACACATTAGGTGTGGTTAACATAGAAACGGTGCAATGAAAAGAGAAAAAGTGGGCTTGGGAACAGGACAGCACTATCATAAGGTTCTCGCACAACCCCCATACCCGACACCACCGGCCGCTAGGCCTACTGCAAGACTTCCAATGACGATGCCGCGGGATAACACCGCGAGAAGAGGAAAATAAAGAACAAAGGACAACGGCGGCAAGAAAAAGGACAAAAAACACAACGAATAGGGTCCTAACAGAAAAAGAAAAAAAAACAGGACCCAAAATGAAGCAACCCCATACCACAAAAAAAGAAAATACGGTCCGCAATAGAGCAAAAAAAAAAAAATCCAGCCTAATTGAAGGTTTGATAGTGAAGAAAAAGAAACCGAGAACTCTGAACAAGTGTCCATACATCCACCAACAGCAATAAAAAAAAACTTGCCCCACCAACACACGCCACCTCCCCGCCCCCCACCCCCCCCTGAAAGGCTAATGTGTGGGGGCGTCCCTTACTACAACGATAACTGTCTCGAGCATGTGGGTAACCGTTAGGCCGGCTACTAATGCGTTAGCGTACCAGTGTAAACTGGGACCGGCGCAGTCACGTGATCAAGCAAATCTTACCCGGAGGGCCGTCCTGGAACGTGTATCCAAACTTGAAGGTGACTAGAAAACAGAATAAAGTCTTACATATCCTATCAGGGGCCGACACAATGGCGCGGAGGAAATTCCTGAACGTGTAAGGAGAGTCAGGGACAGGGCCCCTCAAACGACAGTGGGAACAGTGGGAAGCCATAGAAATGAAGGGACGGCCCGCGAAGGGAGACCCGCACGCCGAGGGGAGCGGGGGTGCGGGCGCGCGCCAGGGGACGAGGCGGATGAAGGAGGAGGGGCCACAGCCCGAAACCCCGGAGGGAGGGAAGAGGACGCAGCCGCTACCGGGGCGCCTGTGGCGTAGCTACGCAGCCCAGTCTTGTCCAAGCAACACTCGAAGGGGTTTACTGGCTTAGGGAGGGCGCCCGGAGAAACCCCCTCCATGAGGTCTGGATCCGCACCACCTGTATTATAACATGAACATGTAGCGCTTGCTGTAAACTGATATTATCTCCACCGCAGAGGAACAAATTTTACTAACATCAGCACCCAAACCAGGACATGCAACCGGTCCTTCAATAACATAAAGATATTTGAACTCGGGTTATAAATACGTCAATAGTGGGATTTTTTTTTTATTTTTGTCTTTATATGTACAGTTAATTAAGGTTACCCACACTTCTATAAGATTCTGGAAGGAGTACGTAACTGTAACATTTTTCATCAATGCAAAATTGGGGCAAGTGTCGCATTTAAAATGGATACACCAATGGGGGGGGGCCTATATCAATAGAATCTGTCTGGGGGGGGGATACTAAGTAGTCGATCAATCGCGCTTAAATTGGCTGGCAGTCTTATAAGAGGGGGGGAATATCGCCATTGCAATATATGTCAAAACAAAAGCAAACGTTTTGCAATTATTATGAAATTGATTTCCTCTTTAGTTTATTGACATCAAGAGATAAGGTCAAGTAATATCGTTCGTTGTAAAGTTCACATTTGTCTCTTTCTTATTCATTATAAAAGATATTGTGTTACAAAACCCATTTTTTTCTGAATGTTTCATGGGTCGTACTTCATGAGTAGCATCCGCGCCTCCTCCGCTTTTCCCTCATGAACAGGGTAAAAAATCCATAAAGGAAGGTGTGGTTTTAAATAGAATCCAGTCTATTTTTAATCGACTTTTCACTGAAAGAAAAGATATTTAATGCATTGCAAAACAGGGCGATGCAGCACTTTTTTGTACACACCCAATATACCTTTCAATCGCATGGCGCACAGGTGACGCTAGGCTACCATGGTCACTATAAAAATAATTTCAGCTACATACTTTTGAAATCACTCGGTTTAAACCTCCCTATACCGTAGGTGGAAATTGATTTGGATTGATTTTCCGCTGTGCTGAAACGTACGAAATTTTTAAAATTAATTGGATGGGAGTTTTCAGCTAGTTTAGTGATTCTTTCCTGTCGAAAAGCCTATTTTTAAAAAAAAAAGAAATAGGGCGGGGGAGAGATTAAAAGAGAGGGTCCAGAGGAAAAGGAGAAGGAGGAAGAAAGGAACAGGGGGAAGAGAGTGGGGGAGAGGGAAAGAGACAGAGAAATTGACTGGAAGAAACCGTCCAAAGACGGGGGAGCCTTAGAGAATCAATGCATATTTACCACACACTTAATGAAGGCACTTAATCAGTGACACACTTACAAAACAATCAACATACGCAAAATTAGTCACACCACCAGGAATTAAAACCACAACACTCGGGTTTTCGCCATCTTAGCCTAAACTAGTTGACAGGAATCGATAAAAGTATTCTTAAGGTGCATTACGAGATTGTGAAAAATCTAAAATAGTTTCGGTCACAATAATCGTAAGTGCTTCTAAAATGAACTGTCTGGTCCATGGTCTGTTTGGTTGGACGAAAAAAAATATGCTTAATCATAACTTCTGTTCATTATTTTATAGAAATACTCAAAGGCCAAAGTCTCAATGAAATTCCTGTTAAAACATTTTGTTATATTTTTGACATAAAAGTAGGATTTTGGATGTAAGGTAGTGAATAGAGATAGGATCGTGTGGCTCATTTAAACTGAAAAACATTAACATACACGCCCAAATCTGTAAGATCTTTAAAGGGCGGACTCAAAAGATATCCAGTGAGACTGTTACACTCACAGTTTGACCAAAATGTGTTTTTTGCAGTACATAAACTGTATTGTCTATATTTTACTATCACATATGTGAAATAGCCGAGCCTCAAATTATTTCCTTCCTTAAACAGCATATTCACACATTAAAAATATAAGAAGTAAAATCTATGACGCAATTATTATGCATTTTTAATAAAATAATGACATTGAGCATTGAGCATTTTGAGGATTGGAGAGGTAGGTGATTGGGATTTTGGACCCTGAAACCCAGAGGTCTCCCTGTATATACAAGGGTCAAAGTAAAGTTTGTACTGAATCTTGTAAAAAAAACTACATAGTATTATTATAATACCTCAGGTCACAAGATCCAGGAATGGTATAGTTCATCTTATCTGTGATGTACGTTTCGAGTTTACAAGGCCAAAACGTGAAAGGGTCAAAGTTTGGCCCTACATATGAACATTGAAAATAGCTCCCAATTTAATGGAAAAATATCTCAAATTCTTCATCTCGCTTAAACAATATATCCAGAAATATTTTTTATATTATCTGGCTTGTTTCTCTTAAAGGCTGACTCAGAGATTTCGAAAACAGGGGGGGGAAATTTTCGTTTTAATACTGTTAAACATTTATGACAGTATAACATTACCATAGGGTATGGTTAACAAAAATCCGGATCCGGGAAATTTTCTAACAAAGTTGGGATTTTCTATCTGACAGACTTCTTTGAGCTTAGTATTCACACAGTGATTAGCTATGACACAGCAATTTAAAGGGGTATATTGCAAAAAACCCCGATATGTTTGAATCCTCATCGGGAAATCTCTGAGTCAGCCTTTAAGCGGGGAAAAATATCAGTGCATGCACAGAAATGCACTGTAACCGAATGCAGCGCTGTACCGTGATATGTAATGGCACAAAAAGATTACTATTTCTCGTAAAAGGGAGCATTCTAATCTATTTGGATTATGATTGGTAGAGTAAGACGAACGGTTTGAGACTCTTTTGATTGAAATCCGAAGCTATAGTTCAATTTGGGATCCATATTGGAGGGTTTAAAACGTTAACATTTTAACGTTTAACTTGGAAAATCTAAGTCACATTCAACATTCTTTTTTATTTTGACCCGTTCTAATAGACCCTTACTCATGGGGTCATCGTGGCTGAAATACCAAAAAATTAAACTGTGAAGTATGTAAACGGTCCATGCCAAATGTCATTCTTTTATGAACAATTGCACAATCCCTTGAAACTAACAGCAACACTATTAGTAGTGAGGTTTAAATTGCATACACAATGTTGTGCTTGTACTTGGCTTCTTTCTATCCAGAATTCTACATTCAAAGTATATACTAGAACAAAAACCTCCCGGATAACATCTAAACCTGCTTGTGTGTGTGTGCGTGTGTGTGTGTGTGTGTGTGCACTCTCGCGCGTGTGTGTGTTTGTGCGCGCGAGCGAGTGCGTGTGTGTGCGTGCGTGCGTGTGCGCCTACATGGACTAATTTTGTAGAGACACAGTTTGCTAACAGTTTTTATTTTTTTCATAGCAGAAAAACAGCAGCAAATGATGGCAGCAAACAAACAAATGGACCCACAAAAGAGCTCTAAAGCATTGCGTGATACATTACCTGAAACTGTGCTAAAATCGCTAAATACACACGTTAAAATGTTTCATTTGTGCAGTGATTTCATTTAAATCGTTCTAAATGTGTTTAACTGGTGAAACGAAACCAAACAGTTATCATAAACAACAATCACAGCACACAGGGCCATCAAAATCATCCAGCAGCATAAACCAGGGATGTGCAGAGACAAACTAGAAACCTACCTGAACGATCTGCGTGAAGTATAGAAGCAAAAACAAAAAACATTCATTTTGTTTATCTCGATTTATTTAACATAGACTAGACATGATGATTTTCATTAGTATGAAAACTGACTTTTAAGGATTTTTTCCCCGATTTTCTGGTATAGTTTGGTTTTAATTTTCGTGGGTCATGAATTTCACTGGTTGTGGGGACAAGATATGGATTGGTTCTGGTGATTACTGTGCAATTACCTCGTATTAATGGTTATCTCGCGCAGGTTGGAAAGTCGTTGTGGCTTAACCCTTGTCTTACCAAGCCTTTTTTGTAACACGGTTTACCAAGGGGGGTTATCACCCCCTCGGGAATTCATTATAAAGCACCCGATGCTTATGATTTTGATACCAGTGGGTAGCTATGATCCTCCTCTTTCCATTGATATTAAAATAAGTACCAACATACCTAGTATGGCGTCACAATGAAGTCATAAAATCCGCGAGTCGTCAAAATTGGCATTTTCCACAGAAAATAGGCGAAAATTCAAACGGTAGCAAAGTCAGATTTTTATGCTGTTTTCAGCTCTAAATGATGGCATTGAACTAGTTTACATAAGCACAGAGTTTTAGAGGCAGACCATGCCTAATATTTTCAAAAATGTACCTAATTTTTTTTTTAAGTTTTGTCTTTTTTTAAAAACCCCCCAAACACAACACACCCCACCCTTCCGATTTGACGGCATACCCTAACCCCCTGTGAAGTTGCTCTTCACCATTTTTCGATTAAGTGACCGCAAAGGATATGAAAATTATTAAATGGAAGCTCTTTTTACGAACGCCTTTGGCATTTTCAGCACACTGGAGGAAAGTTCATTTGGGGGGTGGTAACCCCCCCCCCCTCCGTAAGACGAGGCTTAACATTTTGAATGGGTCGTTTGCACGAGTTTTTATAAGTAAAGAAAAATATACAAACATAACTGAAATGACCTCATACTTCGATCGCTTCCACGTATTCAACCTTCTACCGAACGATTTTATTGACTGTACTTTGATTTATACGAAATATTTAGCCAATCAGAGACATGGTAAGAAAGGCTTAGAGGTTTGTGCTATTAGTTATTAGGTGAGTTTTGGAGTGATACGGATTATATCTAATTGAGGAGTCTGTATCTGGCGAGGGCGCAGCCCGAGCCCAGATACAGAATCCGAGACTAGATATAATCCGTGTCACCTCAAAACTCACCTAATAACGATTTTATCATACCCAAGCAGAACAAAATAAGCACAATAATATGGCCTAAAGAAAAATACAAGGGTGATTCACAAAACAAACAATACTTTACGGTAAATTGACTGTAGGCATATTGTTTTAAATGAGTGCAAGGGTGACGAATTTTCAGCGACAAGAATCTTTGAAAATAAACAGCCCTAAAAATCTTCTTTTTTTCTGATCATAAACAAAATTATTGATCTATTTTAAAGTCTTTAGTATATGTGAGAGCGATTATGATGAAATCTTGTTCCAACTCGGTTCAACATAGCTAAAAATCGCCAAATTAGAGCAGTGATCTACGTCAAAAATGCGCCGAATTTTCGGATTTTTGTTGTCATGATGCATGCATGCATGGCCACGCATGCGCAGTTCCTAACTGACATGATACGGACGTTGAGACGCGCTTCGAGGGGGTGATACGGGATATATCTAGTCAGTAAATTGAGGCGATTATCCAATGAAAATCGAGGGATCTACATGATGGTATGATAAAGATATATGGCAGGTCTATTTTGATTGGTTACCCAGAGGTTGTATCATGCTATCTCATTTAATGAGCCAATCAGAGATACCGTTAGAAAGGTGCACAGACCTCAGGGGTTCAATCAAAATTGGCATTTAGAATGTACACAATTTCCGATTTTGCTTATAATTCATTGGTTGCTTTCTTTTGACCTAATAGGCCTCTGCTCAGCTACATGTATGAAAAATCAATATACTTTAAAGCAATAATGGCACATTTTTAAGAGCGCCCCCAATTTTCAAAAGTTGATATTTTGGCACAGTTACGTTGGTAATTGTCTAGGAAACTATACCTGCGAACGAGAATGCTAAGAAATGCGTATTTATCTAAAATTAGCGATTTGTAATTAGAATTGGGATCCCAGATTGGACTTAACGGCAGAGCTGGAAATGCTACGTTTATGTCCGTCCATGATGAAATAGTGCCACCTCGAGAAGATAACCTCTAACTTGATTTGCCTGAACCAATAAAACACTAATGGAGAGCCCTAGACAACGTACTGGCGTTTTATTCCCGGCTATTTCACATTGGAAGGCCGTTTCCAGCAGCCGTTGAATTATTATCGGGATCCCCGCGATAATAATTATTCTAATTACAAAATTCCTTCGTTTGTGACACACAGACATTTTCGAGCTTAACCCTCGTCCAACCAAGGTATTTTCTACTACAACCCCGACCAACGGGGGGTGGGGTGGTTTCCACCCCCAAATGAGCAAAAATCGAAAGTACTGATTTTTGCCCTGATGTAAAGCTTTCTATCAAAAATATCCCCATCCGAAAGGATTAAGCTGAGAAATGTATCTTTGGAACAAAACAATTGTGAAATTTCTGATAGGAGCAAATACGAAATTCGGCCTATGTTTTATATTGAAATATAAGCAAATCAAAATCGCCCTTTTTCTCTGTTTTAAGACATTTTCTGTAGCAAAATACATAATAAGAAATCATAGTCTATACGAAATTACTATTATGACACAATATTTGGCTGCCTCAAAATCTCTCGTTGCACCTTTAAAGCATACTAAGGCCCAAAAAGAAAAGGTCACATTAAAGCTGCAATTTGTTTACTACTAAAACGTATTTCAAGACGGTGACGCCATAAATGTCGGGATCCCGATATTTTTGCACAAAAAATCGTAAGTATTGTTGTATCAGTTCTACCACTAACAGGTTAACTTTACTACAATAATTACCAATACAAAACAATAAATAAATAAATCAACGCCGACCAAAATTGAGGACGTTGTTTTTAACATAATGAGGAAAGTGACTGAGAGTGCATAAGAGAAAATAGATTTGAGGAAAATCACTCCAAATTAGGGCCAACTCGCCAGAATAAACATGTTCCAAATACATATATGTTGTGAACATATCGTATTGGAAAAAAATGACAGTCTTTTTGATATTGTGTGAGGATTCTGATGAATTCTGAATTAAGTTGTGTCGGACTCTGATGAGAGTGATCTGGAAAACCAAGATCAGGTAGTGAATATTTATTTGTACTCAATTTATTTCGCACAATTTTGTAACATCATAAAAAATTCATGTTAGTGACAAACAATTCATTCTTATTGGATGGTCTATGTATAGCATCTTCACTGATTTTCACATCGATTGACAACGCGCTTCGTCTACTGCTTTCCGGGCCAGTGGAACTATTTTGGTCACAAGACTGGAATTTCGGTTAGGCAAAAACGTACTTTAATTGCCTGTTTCTAAAAAAGGAAAACAAATACTGCATATTTGAACATGAGTCACCAAGTCGCTGTTGAATGAAATAAAGGCGAGAGCAAACCTTTCAACATTAAAATTACTTCAAGAAACCTT
Organism: Ophioderma brevispina; assembly: GCA_023653785.1. NCBI lineage: Eukaryota > Metazoa > Echinodermata > Ophiuroidea > Amphilepidida > Ophiodermatidae > Ophioderma > Ophioderma brevispina. Next base: position 29,811 of record JAMKCH010000791.1, read on the forward strand.
TCAATTTGCATGATCACGTACTGAATTATAATTGCTAAAATCTGCAGTGAAACGTTGTGTAACGGAATACAATGCCCGTGAGCACACTGTAACGTTTGGCTGTAGCAGTAATTATTTCTGAAAACTGTCAATTTTGAAAACATTTTATTGTATATTTTACAGTGCAAGTTATACAGACCTGTCGGTTTAACTACTGCACAAAATTTTACTGTAAGACTAATATTACCTTATAGGCCTACAGTGCATAAACATTATTTTAATAAAATCATTTTGAATAGTTTAGTAGTAAAATGTGCATTTCTTGATCCTAGCACCTTCATTTTTTTTCACGCTTCACTAGATATCCCGGGGGAGGGTTACTCAGTGGTAAAGGGTAGGTACATATGCTCCATGCTACTATATGATGGGTCATTTTTGAGGTCATTCCTACTATATAAGTGGGTCCATATTTTTCAATTTTTGGTCGCAATTACTATGAAAATGGGTCAATTTTTTGCATATTCGGTAAAATCACAATGAAAATGGTTGGATTTTTACGAATGTTCGGAAAGTTACTATGAAGAAAATTGGCCGATTTTGCTATGATAACTATGAAAATGGTGCGAAATTCTAAAGCCAACTATAGAAATGGGTCGAATTTCGGGACCAACTATAAAAATGGGTCATGATTTTGTACAATTTGGTCACATAAAATAGTTGATTTTTTTTCCCGGCGGACGCACACCTGTTACCCAAATTTAGGTCGAGGACACCCCCCCCCCGCCCCGGCTAGATATAGATATACTCTGGAACTGTGATTTCCAAACATTCGTGATTCTGTGATGGTGCGTTTTAATGTTATGAGGAAATGTTTCTAATCACACTGCCCCGTGGGCTAATATGCTGTATTTTCTGTCTGTTATGAATTTCTGGAGGAGTAGATCGAATTAGCACGTAAAATTACTCCACATTATTGTTCCCGGGCCAACGGTTAAATATAAAAATCTGCAACTTTGTTTAGGTAAGTTCAAGGGGGGAGGTTGTGGATCAAAAAAGTGCCCCTTTAAAATGGATATGACATTGCAACGCCTTCTCTTTTGCATTTATTATTTATTATAATGGTCAAACCAGTTTATTTGTCACATGTTTAATTCATTTACGAAGTTTGCGTGACACAAAGCTAGTAAATTACCATTGTGTTCTTCGCGGATTATATTAAAAGCTATGCACTTACACATATTATTTAGGAATAAGACCGTCCACACAACGGCGTTGAAAAAATGTATATAGGAGCGGTACCAGATTACACTGCAAAAAATGCTGTTTTAAAACTTTTTAAAGACTCGAGTTTTACATGTACCCAGTTTTAAAAACTTTAAAAAAAAAATCTTAAGTGCAAAGGCATTGGATTCTCCATTATACAATGTTTTTCCATATATTTGTTGATTTGAGGCAATGTAATAACAAACAAATTGATCAAAACCCTAGGGCCGGCCCCGGTTTCGACGTTCAATATTCGAGGGTGTGAATATTTTTAGTGACGTCATTGATGTTGATCGATAATGATTTGGACCTTTACACGAAATAAGGGCATGGCTAATCGTGATTCTTATTTGGCAATTAGTGAAATGCTGAGCGTCTTGATGATTTTTTAGATATCATTGAAAACCACTTCTTCCGAAAAAGTTAGTTGTTTCTTCGACTTAGTCTCTATGGTCTTTATGTAAGGAATAGAAGTTATTTATATCAGGTGGGCTTCATAGGTGAATGTGTTATAATTTGTCAAAGTAAAACGGGTGAATAGGGGGACGATGTGGGCCCCCAAATAAGTTTTTTACGAGATATTACAAGACCACAGACCAGGTTGGCATCGTAAAATTTAAGGTAGACATAAACTAGATCAAAACTTTAAAGGAGCACTGTAATTCTACCCCCTTGGCCTCAAGATACCATGAAGAAAATAAGTCTTCAATTTCGTTTGATTTCGGAGCTTCCTTTTCATGAGGAGCAAAATATGTATACTACCGTCCTGCATGAGACGACTGTGTTTTGTAATTTCTGTCCACAAATGGAACAGAAATTATAACTCTTTTATATCACAAAAAAAAACCGAATCTGGAGTGAGAATATTATGCATGTGTTCATTGATTGAACCCAATTGTCCTGATTGATATAAAATCTCGAATTCTTTGGTGGAAGTCAGGCATCAGGGGGACGAGGCTGTCGTATTTGATATCTGTCCTTTGAAGGGTGATTTTGTTTCAAAAAATTATGCATATTAAAACCGGCTCTTAGGATTCCCCCCAAAATATTATGGCCATTTCGCCTTCTTAAAACACAGAAACCTATATTGTCAGCGTACTCTTTTGAAATCGTGCACGATATGACCACTCAAATAATTATATCACCCCGGGTTAATTTTCAATAGGATTACGATATGATTAACATCATGATTTTACAACTCAATCAATCTTTTTGAAGATTTCTTTTGACCCGAAAAGAAAACGTCATTGAACTTCACGGACGCCGTTTTGAATTCGTGAAGTTGACCGACGGCAGTATGCCGTGTGTAGTTTTGGACAGTCCAAAATTCATTATTTTTCAAAATAGTGCTGGGTCAATGTGGTTCAAGTAATAGAATAAGAGCAAGCTATGTCCGCCGTTTATAGGTTAAATTAGGTCTATGGCAAGAAGAAAAAGATTCACAAACATACTAAAGTAAACCTTGGTAATAAAATCACTTCCAATTATTAGAAGAATTTTGGATGTTTATATAGGATCGATCTAAATTATGGTGATTTTTAGGATCATGGTTTTAAACGAAAAATACCAACCAACCGACCCAACTTGAAAGGGCCAGGCCGTTCGTAGAATAGGACTCTGCGCGACCTAAAAGCTTAAAAACAGGCAGTTAAGCCATACCGTATATGGTTAATACGCACCTGCGGGTTTCTGGCATAGGACCCAGCTGTACGCTATTGCATTCCTGATCAGTCCAATTTCCCGCCAAAATCGTGACCACAGGTCTAATCTTGCCTCGTTACCACGACAATTGAACCCTTGTATAGTGTCCCCCTGGTCACCATCAATCTGTGCATAAGTTAAGGAGTTAAAAGAGATCGCATTTTTGTAGCCCAATTGGCGCATTACTACGTCGGCATTCTTTTTTTCCCAACTGTCTGACATAGTGATAACCATTGATCGATGGTACGAATCTGGACTTGACCAATGTAGGCGGCTGGTCAAACCAGGCGAATGCAAGGGTGTGACTGAGAAAAATATAAAACAATAAATTAAACTCGTATCAAAACACGCTTAATTGACTTCATCTGGGTATATCTAATAAGAATAGTTAACAATAATTGTAGGATAAATAATTATTGATGACGAACGAAATGTGAAAAAAATATGAGATGCAATCGAAGAATTTAAATAAAATTTCAATAATTTAACATAAAACAAATTAATCTAGGCTATAACAGAAACAATCAACTACCATACAGAAGTGCTTTAAAATACATGTCGATAATACAAAGTATTCGTACATGTATTCTATGCATCTACTGCAATGTAGACACCATAAATTCTATCACAGTACACATAAACTTTATATAAAGTTATATATTTTTTTTTTAAAAAGTATCCCGAGGTATCGGAAGTGAGATCCATTTGACAATGGACGACGGCTGATCGACCGCTCGATACCAGAATACCTTTGGCGTCCCTAACAACCTCTTTTCAGGGCATTGTCTCATCACTTCGGATTAAACATGTTAAAAATGATTTCATCAAAGACATCAGTGACAGAAGAACCACCCACTCCAAAAAACTAACAACATAACGCCAACTTCTCTCTTTGACTTTGCATCAAGATTTCAACGCGGTTATTTGTTAACCATTTCATTGAACCATATAGTTTATACCTCTATCAGCAAGCATTTTACGTTTCTGAATGTAAGCTAGGACACTGAAAGATGCAAATGACACTGTATTTATTGTACACATTATCAAGAGTATTAATAGTCTTACCTTGACCGTCAGCGACGATCGGGGTGACGACAAAGCAATATAAAATAACCAATAAGAAAAGCACGTCCATGATATTGACAGGTGTGTGTTGATTATAAGTATCAATCTGGAGTCCAGCACGACCTGAGTGTCCCCTATATACAAGCTTTATGATGGTTGAATAAAGGACCGATTCAAAATGTCTACCGAGAAGTAGCCATAGTAAGTAACTTCACGCACTTTCTTAAAAGATTGTCAGAGATGAAGGCAACTGAAACAGGAACGCAAGAAAGAATCATTAAAAACTGTATATTCCTCTTCTCTTAGCGCTGTTTTGATTTACAGTGACTTGCAATTGTATTTTTAAGGTGAGTGGGATGTATTGTTCCCAGCTATGGTTAGAGTCGTAAAATTTGTTCAAGCATACACTCTTAGTAACTTAGAGCGAACAATACTGTCATTTCGTTGACATTGACTGGAAGGCAATCTAATATTTCGTGCCGTAACTTATCAATATGAATAATACACTAATTCTTCTGACAAAAATCTATTAATTTTGTATTATTCATTTTTCTGGACTGGAATCCTTAATTATTTTGATCCTGTTAACTAACAGACGATCTTGTACATTTACAATCTCCAGATCATAACCCTTGTGACATACTCTTGCTGATGTAAAATACCGTTGATATTCAACTTGAAACATGGAATTTGGTGTGTGTGAACAACATTATTAAACCTAAATTCGTAAGACCTATCTCTTTACTCTCCCCCCCCCCCGGCTAATTGAGCCAATCAGAGATAGGTAAGAAAGCCTAAATGTTTGTAAAGATATCAATAAGGTCTAATTTTGGTTGGTTATCGCAGGTATATATGCATATCATGTATATGAGCCAATCAAAGATGACTGTAAGGGTAATAAGAGTGAGTCAAAAATGGACCCTGATTATACCCATCATTTTGCATCTTTATGGATTATAATTATATCCTAACATATGTGGAAAGCTTTAATTTTATGCACTTTTATGCACTGATCATTCCAATCGGTTAGGTACTAGCCTAGCTACAGCATTTTGATTCATGTAGTCTGTTTTGCGCTCCATCCACGGATTCAAGTTAAATGAATCCTGTGACATAAACAATATTTTTATTTGTTTAGACGCAATAAAATACCCATTCCATCCGACTATTTCTAATATTTGACCATGAAATTGTGGGTTTTGTACAAGTAAAACAAAAGAGCAATTATTTTTAGTGTTAGTCAGGCCTATGAAAATCCAGTCTTAATCCACCTACCACCCTTCATAGGCACATAGCTTTCTGATCAACCAATGGTATGCTAATCCCAGGCACCACTGGCAGTGGGCTTTCGAAATATGTGGCAAAAGCATACCAGGTGAACTTGTGGAAGGTGATTAAGGACTTTGATTCCAAACCCACAACTCAGAACTGTTATTATGTAACACCCAATTCCAATCCATCCGGCCAGAGAAAAAACCAGAGGCACCTCAATCACCATTGCCAAATACCACCTTAGCAGAGGCATAAGCATTCCCCTGCCAAGACGGAGTGATAAATGAAGCTTTTGAATAGATTCACCAGATTGTCTACAGATAATTTAAAACAAGGTTCCTTAATATCAATCCAATGGTAAATATAACTAATCGACTGTTGTTGGTACTACGTAGCACCTCTTCAGACTTCATTAGCCTGAAAACATGCTACGTAGTAACACGAACTGTCCGCTAGGTATCTTTAACCATTGATTTGTGATATTAAAAACCGTTTTATAATGATGAAAGTTGTTTTTATTGACGAGGATCATCCCTGTAATTGCTCACCAGATTTTTTAAGGTTTTGACTGATATTACTTCCTTTTCTGTAAACTTCTGTAATTTGTTGGCAGATTTGATGCCAATAAAATACTGTAACATTTACATATTTTTTTACAGTGCGTAAATTTTTTATCAACACTTATTTTGTTTGCTTGGACATTCACATGTTTTAACCAATCATTTATATTCAACAAATAAAAATAATTTCGTTATAATTTTAAAGATATTAGATACTCTGTTGCAACTAGTCATTTTTGTGGTTGATATGTGCCTTTTGACCTTGATATTTTACTGAATCCGTGACAAAATTCACTGGAAGAGCGTCAATTATCGGTCAATTATACATAATTACATTTCTTTTTCAAAGCCACTACTGGCTCTCACTCTTCATCGCGGACTCAGAGGACGATCTGCATACATTGATTGAGCAAGTGCATCATGCTAGCAAGAAATATGGGATGGAGATCAGTAATACCTAAAACAAAAGCTATGGTATTCTCCCGTGATGAACCAGCTCCCAGCAAAAGATCCAGCTTGATGGGTCACCACTTGAGCAGGTTAACATATTCAAGTATTTGGGAGTAACGCTAACACCATCAAACGACTTCCACCGCAAATCAAAAGCAGATTAGTATTGGCATTCAACAGCACTAGGGGAAATTACAGAGAGTCTTGAGTCATAAAGACATCTCACTCTCCAACAAATTACGACTTCTTAATTCACTAGTCAACCCCAGTGCTTCTGTATGGCTCTGAAACCATGGACAATCAAAAAGAAGACATGAAGAAGTTGGAGCATTTGCGATGCGATGCTACAGAAAAATACTGCATATCAGCCGGAAGGATAAGATCCGGAGATGAAGAGGAAGAAGTTATGTCAAGAATCTCCTCCGGCCACTTTCAACCAAAAAGAATCCTAGCTGCATCACTGGCTCGCAGCTGACATGGTTTGGTCACTTGCTGCAGAAGAACAAACATTCCGACTAGAAAACGCATTTTATTGGAAAAACTGTCCGGCCACCACAAACGACAGGGGGGGGAAGGGACCAAGGAAGAGATGGGAAGTGGCAGCATTGGCACCACCTTCCACAAGGCATATTTGGCAAGCCAGATAGGAAATAGATGGTCGAAATTGTCGAGGAGGAGCCAACGTCCTATGGGACATGGTGCATAGGACATAGCTAGATAGAAACTGAAACGGAATAATTCAACCAGGGTGGTAAAAGTAAATGGCAATCACAACTCTAGCAACAAAATTTGAAATAACCCAGTATCGTTTAAAACCCCCTGAGGTCTACCGTCCGATTTGATTGGCTAGATACACAAATAACCCAATATATAAACCAATCAGAAAACTGGTAAGTAAGAAAACCTTTAAATGTTTGTACAGATAATATGTAGGTCTATTTGATGGATACTCCAAGGTTATATCCTGATATATCAGGTAATGAGCCAATCAGAGATAGCGTAAGAAGAAAAGGGGGTAGACCTCAGGGGGTTTTAATTATTATTAACAATTAGTTGGCTGATGTTAGGGACAGGTTGTCTTTTACGAGTCTAAAACCAATTTTGGTTCCTGAAATGTAATTCGTATAACTTGTATAATGGGAACCGTTTGCGATTGTAGAAATTAAGGCATTATTAAAACTGTTTCTTATTTGTTATCAATGTAAATTATCAACTGAAATGACAAAAATAGACAAAAGTATGGTGCTTTTAACCGAATCTGATCAACACAACATTAGAACAAATGACATTTTTCGCATTTTAATTTAATAAATTACCTAGAAACTAATCACAAGATTCCCCAGGAAACATTTTGGTTATACCTGGATATGTACAGAAACGTGCGAGTGAGAAGAAAACGAGTTGCACGCTTGACAATAAATTACAAAAAAAAAAATGATAACGCCTCCCGCAATATATGGGAAAGGGGCATTAGTAAATAGTAGGAGTTTGTGTGCGTGAGTTTGAATCAAAAAAATATTGTAAACATGTTGAGGGTATATCTTTACCTGTAGTAACCTTTGTGTCTTTATGCGCTTTCATTATTAACCCTTTCCGGTGATCGTGTGACAATAATCAGAGACCTTTGCTCTTCCTAATACAAAACCCGTGTTTGAATGCGCGTAGGTCAACGTTCATTGTATCTGTCAGAAACCAGGTACCACATCAAAATCCATTTTATCCCATACCCGTAACAGAATGAATTGTAATTCTATATGTTCATACTTTCGATCATGGACGATTGGACAAATCACTGGGTTATTGCCAAGTTAAACGAAAAATAGCAATAACAAACCCATTGATAACAAGGCTGGTGTCATACGAGCCTGAAGCACTGCTACCATGGCTACATAACCATGCTAAAAGGTGTATTTAGACAACTACAGAATCTTGCAAAGGATTTAGGTAAACAACTGGCTGCATTATCTCTTTTCCTGCAGAAAATATTTTATTACCACGACCTGCTTAAAAGAGTTACTAGATGAGAACAATACAATAAGAGCTCGAGGATATTGGCCGTTAAAAATGATTGATGCAACATGGTGATATTCATGCAATTTCTATGTTCACCGAACTGTGCCATCGAACTTTCAACCATGATGGTCGAGATTAACAGCCTCCTACCCATACCTCATCTACCAAAAGTCGCGGTTTATAAAACTTAGGTTGGTATCGAACTTTCCGTTCTCAAATATAGCTCATTATGAAAAAAAACGTTGGTTGTTACAATTGTAAAAATGAAAAAACAAGGTACCATGCCATTAGAATGGATTCCATTAAATTAATTAACTATAATGTGTCAAACACCTTCCTCATACCATCCCGAAATGTATTTGCTTCCAAGATCCATCTTGCCAAGTATTTCCACCAAAAAATGATTTGGAAAGGCTTGAGAAATTAGATAAACTTGATTACGTTGGCTTATAGTTGTTTTTTTTTGCAAAAGCTTCAGCTGGATTACTTTCAGAAGTGAATGAAAGAATTGCTTTAATATACCTTAGGTTTTAAAAAATGATATAACTGATTAGTAACTTTGGTGTTTCTTTTTCGGTCGCTCTTGAAATTTAATGCAAACGTTGTTGATGATGTGGTGTAGGGGGTCAATATTTGCCCAGACAGTGAATTGAAAAAAAATGCTATTTTAGCATATTATTCCAATGTGTCAACTGATTTTGCAACACCAGGTAATTTTGACAGTGTGCATGAATATTTAAACAATACATGTTATAGGGCCATGGTATATGATCAAATGTGGCATTTTATTAATATTCGTGGTCCAGACCTGGGGATTACTTATTCCTTCAAGAAAATTAAAAACAAGATATTGTAACCAGGAAAAGCTTTGCCCCCACATGAAAAGGTGGCACATTATTTAGAAAAATGAATAAAATGTCAACTCAGTTTATTTCTAGAATATCAGTGACCAATGGATATACATGACCTCAACATGCTCAAGCGAACAATGGGGCTAACGATACTCAATTAGCGGCCCGGAACACACTTCACATTCTTTTACATCTGGTCCATTGTTATTGTGCATGCAGTTGAACAGATTGCGAATGGTATGTCCTTGCTGCATTGGCGAGAGTTCTTTCCTCGTTCGCGATAAAAGAAATCTTGAGATTCTACTGTGTGTTTCATTAACTTTGACCATATGATTAATAATTTTCTTTCGAAAAGAAAATGTAAAGGGACAAATTCATGAAAGAAAAGCTCATGGCAAGGGTTGACCTAATTTGTGCATAACTTAAAGTTATTGTCTTTAAAACCCTATTTCTATTCAATATACCAAGAAAGCCAATGGTATTCAGCGTCCTACAGTTTTAAAAATCATGAGCGAGGTGAGTATGTTGCCCTTTGAACAGATACTACCACTACTGGCGAGTGCCAAATTGTGTAAAACGTTTTTCTATGGAGTGTGAACTGCGCACTATGATGAGATTGCGATTTATTCCGTATTGAAATACATGTTTACACAATTTGGTACTCGACTACCCTCCTAGAGCTCAATACGGAGGTAATAACACCTAAGATAGCAGTGTGGGTAGTAACAATGGACCTGCATACCCTGATGAGAAAAAGATCCGAAATGTTTTAGGTTGATTGTTGAATATCATTAGCTGTATTGTTCGCTTCAGTTTACGTGTACATATTGTCAATGACATTCTGAAAGTAAATTGAGTTGACGTTTTATTCATTTTTTCTAAATAATGTGCATTCTTTTCATTTGGGGATACGGCTTTTCCTGATTTACATTATATTTTTAAAATTTTAGTGAAGGAAGTAAGTTATCCCCAGCACGGAAAGATGGTTAAATCGCAAACGTATCACGGCCTATTAGTATAGATAAAATGTTAGTAAAAATCACGTTAAGATTATATCGGTAATTGACCCAATAATACGCATTACAATTGCTCCACACCGCGGGGTCATTTGTAACACTTGACTTCTTCTTTTCAACGGATCACAGGTCCAAAAGAACTGGTTTCCATTTATTCAAAACGTGTGGAGACTCAAGCCAAACTATGCATCGTATATTTTCGAATCTTTTGGAATACAATTCAGACGCCATAAGGGAAATACTGCCGAAAAAACATGCAAGACTGTGTTACATTGTCCCCGATTCCCCTATGAGATGCATCTGATTTACCTGGGATAGATATTTCCTTTCATTCATATACAGAAAAACAAGCTGATTTTGAACCCAGGTAATTTTTGACAATGTTGCATATCAATCAACCTTGTGTCCACACGATCGTTGTTCGTTCTATATTTTCTTTATTGAACGGAAAATACACACATACTAATTTCCTTCTATTTGAAAAATATGCTGCAGGAAAATGTGAATATATACCACTCTTTCTCTTGTCCCTACATCACATGCATCAACGGGGAAGAATGGAAACGGGAATTACGTTCCGTTTTTCGTTATAAGGTAAGTACAAAAAATAAAGATATGAAAAACGTGATTGAATTTTAAGCATTTGTTTTTTCGTACACCACTTTGAACAAGGAAAATCAAACTATATCTTATTATGTTCATTTATTATATTTTCTAAACAAGCTGAGAAATGCACATAAAAACGCAAAACAAGGAAAGGGGAAAATTGAAAAACGTCAGGATGTAAAATCATACGCTCATGTTTTAAATTTACAATGGCGCGAGAGAGATGAAAACGCCCACTGTTATCACTTTTCCTTGTGTTAACTCAAAGAAGAAAAACAAGCAGTAGAAAACGCCATTTTCAAGATTGTTTTCCCTTCTCTTTTTTCAACCAAGAAAAACAAGAAATCTGTTCAATTTTTTTTTCATAGACAAGCATGGAAAACAAACGCTCATGGTTGATCCGATCGACAACATCGTCCCCCACTTTACACAATCGAAACTGAGATTGTTAGTATCAGAAGAAAGTTCATAGTTTTCTCATTACCCCCTGAAATTTAAGGTCCACTAGAAAGTGTTTCATTTTGTTGTTATGAATAAAAACGTCTCCGAATGTGGTCGACCACATCAATTAAAGGTGCTACGAGAGATTTTGAGACACCCAAATATCGTGTCACATTAGTAATTTCAAATTAGACACTCAATAGATTCCTTACCTTGTATTTTTGCTATAGTTATGTCTTAAAAGAGAGAAAAAAGATGATTTTGATTTGCTTATATTTCAATGTAAAACATAGGCTGAATTTCCTATTTGCTCCTATTCGAAATTTCACAATTTTTGTACCAAAGAAGGCTCAGCTTAATCCTTTCAGATGGGGATATTTTTTATGTCAGCTGTACATCAGGGCAAAAATTTTCGATTTTTTAGGGACCCCTGATATGTGAAATCTCTCGTTGCACCTTTAATAGACATTACCCTATGGGCCAATTTAGTACAGTTTTTATTCTACTAACCAAACGGCCGTCTGGACCGATATTAATTCAAAATTAAATTTTGTAATCAGATGTTTTAGACGATATGCTTCCACGTAAGGAAAAAACAAGTTATGATAAATCACACCATGATCGGGTCACCCACCTTTAAGATAATTGAAAGTTTTCAATCGTTGGTTTCTATTACTTAATTGTTTAAGGTTAAAGAAACACAAACACGGTTAAGTTTTCCATTTTCTCGGTTAAAATAAATTCTGAACAAAAATTAATCAAGATCTATTTTACGTTTTTCATTTGTATATTTTTCATATTTCTTTTAATACAATGGGAAAACTAACAAAGCATTAGTTGTTCATTTTTCTTGTTTGAAAGTGTATTAAGAAATGCATTTGTTCATCATGCCCGTGATTGTAAATTTAAAACGAAACACACTGTTGGGTCTTACATTCCTTTGACGTTTTGTATTTTACTTTTAAACGGTTGTTTTGCGTTTGAAAAAAAAAAAAAAAAAAAAGAAAAACAAGCAGTAGAAAACGCCATTTTCAAGATTGTTTTCCCTTCTCTTTTTTCAACCAAGAAAAACAAGAAAAGAAATCTGTTCAATTTTTTTTTTTCATAGACAAGCATGGAAAACAAACGCTCATGGTTGATCCGATCGACAACATCGTCCCCCACTTTACACAATCGAAACTGAGATTGTTAGTATCAGAAGAAAGTTCATAGTTTTCTCATTACCCCCTGAAATTTAAGGTCCACTAGAAAGTGTTTCATTTTGTTGTTATGAATAAAAACGTCTCCGAATGTGGTCGACCACATCAATTAAAGGTGCTACGAGAGATTTTGAGACACCCAAATATCGTGTCACATTAGTAATTTCAAATTAGACAGTCAATAGATTCCTTACCTTGTATTTTGCTATAGTTATGTCTTAAAAGAGAGAAAAAAGATGATTTTGATTTGCTTATATTTCAATGTAAAACATAGGCTGAATTTCCTATTTGCTCCTATTCGAAATTTCACAATTTTTGTACCAAAGAAGGCTCAGCTTAATCCTTTCAGATGGGGATATTTTTTATGTCAGCTGTACATCAGGGCAAAAATTTTCGATTTTTTAGGGACCCCTGATATGTGAAATCTCTCGTTGCACCTTTAATAGACATTACCCTATGGGCCAATTTAGTACAGTTTTTATTCTACTAACCAAACGGCCGTCTGGACCGATATTAATTCAAAATTAAATTTTGTAATCAGATGTTTTAGACGATATGCTTCCACGTAAGGAAAAAACAAGTTATGATAAATCACACCATGATCGGGTCACCCACCTTTAAGATAATTGAAAGTTTTCAATCGTTGGTTTCTATTACTTAATTGTTTAAGGTTAAAGAAACACAAACACGGTTAAGTTTTCCATTTTCTCGGTTAAAATAAATTCTGAACAAAAATTAATCAAGATCTATTTTACGTTTTTCATTTGTATATTTTTCATATTTCTTTTAATACAATGGGAAAACTAACAAAGCATTAGTTGTTCATTTTTCTTGTTTGAAAGTGTATTAAGAAATGCATTTGTTCATCATGCCCGTGATTGTAAATTTAAAACGAAACACACTGTTGGGTCTTACATTCCTTTGACGTTTTGTATTTTACTTTTAAACGGTTGTTTTGCGTTTGAAAAAAAAAAAAAAAAAAAAGAAAAACAAGCAGTAGAAAACGCCATTTTCAAGATTGTTTTCCCTTCTCTTTTTTCAACCAAGAAAAACAAGAAAAGAAATCTGTTCAATTTTTTTTTTTCATAGACAAGCATGGAAAACAAACGCTCATGGTTGATCCGATCGACAACATCGTCCCCCACTTTACACAATCGAAACTGAGATTGTTAGTATCAGAAGAAAGTTCATAGTTTTCTCATTACCCCCTGAAATTTAAGGTCCACTAGAAAGTGTTTCATTTTGTTGTTATGAATAAAAACGTCTCCGAATGTGGTCGACCACATCAATTAAAGGTGCTACGAGAGATTTTGAGACACCCAAATATCGTGTCACATTAGTAATTTCAAATTAGACAGTCAATAGATTCCTTACCTTGTATTTTGCTATAGTTATGTCTTAAAAGAGAGAAAAAAGATGATTTTGATTTGCTTATATTTCAATGTAAAACATAGGCTGAATTTCCTATTTGCTCCTATTCGAAATTAGAAATTTCACAATTTTTGTACCAAAGAAGGCTCAACTTAATCCTTTCAGATGGGGATATTTTTGATGGACAGCTGTACATCAGGGCAAAAATTTTCGATTTTTTAGGGACACCTGATATGTGAAATCTCTCGTTGCACCTTTAATAGACATTACCCTATGGGCCAATTTAGTACACAGTTTTTATTCTACTAACCAAACGGCCGTCTGGACCGATATTAATTCAAAATTAAATTTTGTAATCAGATGTTTTAGACGATATGCTTCCACGTAAGGAAAAAACAAGTTATGTTTTCCATTCTCTCGGTTAAAATAAATTTTGAACAAAAATTAATCAAGATCTAGTTTACGTTTTTCATTTGTATATTTTTCATATTTCTTTTAATACAATGGGAAAACTAACAAAGCATTAGTTGTTCATTTTTCTTGTTTGAAAGTGTATTAAGAAATGCATTTGTTCATCATGCCCGTGATTGTAAATTTAAACGAAACACACTGTTGGGTCTTACATTCCTTTGACGTTTTGTATTTTACTTTTAAACGGTTGTTTTGCGTTTGTTTTTAGTTGTGCAGTTCTCTACTTGCTAAGATGAGATGATAAAAGATCATAGTAAGGTAGTTCGGTTTTCCGTGTAGAAAGTGAAGTCCGAAAACATGCTAAAAATTCACGTTTTCCTTTCAAATCTTAATCTTTTGTACTTACCTTTGTTAAACGAACAAAATAACGTAACTCCTATCAATTTTTCATGGTTGATGTAAGGACAAGAAGAACAATTTTCTTAAATCACTTTTTCATATTGATCATTTTTACTTGCATTAAACAACAAAAGGAACGTAATAATAGCAGGTGTTTTTCCGTTCAATAAAATTGAAAATGTAATCGAAAATTATGTGCTGGTTAACGTACATTGGACCCCGGTCCGTTTGAATATTTTATTATTTTTATTTATTACTTTTATTAATTTGTTTATTTTTTAATTTATTATTTATTGCTACTAGCATTCACCTTTAAAATAGTAGCAAATAGCCCAGCGTTGCCTAGTATAGTATTAAATGATTGCCATAGCATTAAGCGATTCATGTGAATAAGCTACAATACCACATTATTATAGTGCGGGTATTCAGTAATTTGAATCCAAACTAACAACACTTCATACCGTATATTTTAACTATGCAAATATTATTTTACCAATTCTACGTACCTATTTAATCCACTCAAATTTAGGATCCCTTTTAAATTGTAACTGTGAAGCAACACGACAGTGTCAGCATTTGAATCTTCTTTACGCCACAGCCATGCTTGTTCTGTTATGACTAATGGCAGAGATCTTGAATCGTTTGCTAATAATCATTTCCCGCAAGCCGGGGTCGCTGCATAGATAATGCGTGTGGATTCAAAGCGTTAGAGCCGACTCTTGTGTATATGTATTGTATGTGTGTGCACACGTGTGTGTATGCGTGTGTGTGTGTGTATTTGTGTGTGTGTGCGACCGTGTGTGTGTGTGTGTGAGCGTGTACGCAAGAGTATGTGTACGTGTTTGTGTGCGTGCGTGTGTGATCGTAAGGGCGTGCGACCTCGCGAGCGTGTGTGTGGGTGTATGTGCGCGGCGCGAGTGCGAGTGTATGTGGGCGTGTGTGTGTGTGCGTGCGAGTGTGGGTGTGTGTGTGTGCGTGCGTGTGTGTGTGTGTGGGTGTGGGTGTGTGTGGGAATGGGTGTGTGTGTGCGTGCGTGCGAGCATTAGTGTTTCCGGGGGCATTGGGGCTGATGTCCCAGGGTTTGTTCAGTAAAACAGAAGTACAATTCGCCTATTTTTACACGGTTCATTGTAGCCACGGATTCTCGGATTCCTCGTTTGAGGATTCTGGGTACGCTTTGGTGTGTGTGTGGGTGGACGTTTGTGTTTTTGTGTGTGTCTGTTAGTGCGTGGATGTATTGGCAGAGAGCCGTTTATATAAAAGACTGTGATAGTTATGTTGACATTGCGTTGTCATGGTACAATCCTTACTTTTTACATTCGTAATAAGCATCATCGAATACCCAACAGCGACATGTTAAGTTTATTTCAAAACGACGAGCAAATGTATTTTAACTCAATTCTTCGAGTCTCTGTTGACTGAAATGCAAACGTTAGCTATAATTGAGCTATAATTGTTTAAAAGACTTAATTTAATATTCGTGATATCAAGCCCTTTAAATCCCATTACCAAGTACTAAATTACATTGCTAAATTTTACAGTTGAATATTGTGCAGCAATTCTATCAACTTGATTCCTGCAAATTTTACAGTACATTTGCTGTAAAATGATTTTTTTTAAATGCTGTAATCTTATAGTATTATTTCAGAAAACGGCAATTTTAGTCTAAATTTTTGCAGTATTTTATTATATTTGTAATTTTTGGGATAATGGCTGCGCCGTAAAATTATACTGTAAAATTAAACAATATACTTTTTACAGTGAATCAATGTACAGTGTATCAATTATAAAGATGAAATTTCGGAAATACAAACTGCTCATTTGACCACAATCACTTACCTCACATGGCCGCTATTAAATTTGATTAACTTGATTTTCCTTTGTCTCTCACAAAACCATGACAATTAAAAAATAATTATAAGTCCCTACCAGCAACCTTCTGATTATAAAACTATCGCTGATATACCAGTGCGCAACAAAAACCGAGCGACTGAGCCCGTCCCAGACGGTCGTCATATGGGTCGGTGAATACACGCGGTAAAATTGAATAGGAATTGTGTTACACGGCAAATTATGGTCTTGCACAAGTAGGTTAGGTTACAGTCTGCCAAACAACTTCTTTTTCATGACTTTTGTTCATCTTCATTTCCTTTGATGAAATATACGGTCAGAGTTAATTGAACGCTCAGAAGAAGACCGAGGTTTATTTATTCGTGACCGAGGATAGGTATTTTGTGTTTACATCATAAAAAAAAATAGCGCAAGCTAAATCGGGGTGGTGATAACACTTGAAATCTTTACAGCAACAGTTGTATAATGAGTAATTGCTACTAATTTTTGCACAATCAACCGTAACTTAAAATATGTATGTCTGTGTTTCTTACCATTCTCAAATGAAATAAGGGTATCTGTGACAATTTCAAGCCTTTATTATTTACCTATTTTAAGTACTACTACAATAATTGAATTGAGTATAAAACATTTTGGTCACAATTACTAAGCACATTTTAGTGCAGTTCTGTTTTATCAGTTTGCTCTGCAACAGGTAACTTATGACTTCAAAGCTTCCGTACTTTACCTTAACACAGTTTCAATAACGTTTTGCTAAACTAGTCTTGTACTTATGCTTTTGTTTTCTTGCTTGTCTCTGAAGAAGAACAGCATATCTGTTCGGAACGTCGGTCCTTTTTTTGTAAGTTTTGTCTGTATTGACCCGTTGCCTTGTGGTTGGTGACATTGTAATTTACGGCTCTCGTACTTTGCTCTGCCACAGCACAGTTCAACTTAATTTCTGGCCATCTTGATTGTTTATGTTGCTATATTAGCCTCCATTTTGTAATTAAAAATATTATTTTATTTCTCAATTTTACTTGAGAAAAGATTTTTCAGGGTAAAAGTACTTTGTTATGGAAAAGAAAATGGAATTCCCCAGATGTTATTTACTAGATAGAGATTGTGCAAGAGATGAACAGAATTCAAGTTCCCCAAAATGCTAAATTTAGAAAATGAGTCAAGTTGTTTATGCTTTGAGATCAAAACAGATTGCAAAAATAGGTAGTTTCTCATGATACCATTAATGTAAGATGATGTCATTTATGTGAGCTCCAATTTGTCAGTATTAGGTATGTTTTATGCATGATGATGTGATAATATTTAGTTTTTGCTCGCGCCCGGAAGGGCCTGAGCTTAGGATATTACTTTCAGAGAAACACCTGCGATTTTTCCAATGGTGCGAACGAGGATGAGGGGATTTATTAACATAGTTGAGATGTTTGTAGATACATCATCTGTGGCATTACTGCTCGAAATATAAACAATAACAATCGCCTGTATTTGACCAATAATTATGATAGTTCAATGCTACTCCTTTTGAGAAACGATAACATATTAATGACTTAATCCATGTGGATTTGAAAAAGGCTGTGTGGCCAGGTTGGTGGAGTAGACCTCAACATTGTCTATGGACTCGGACGATGGCGGCCAAGACTCTTTCACTATAGCAATTTATCAAAACGAACCAAACATACGTTGTGCAGTTTTACTCTGCAGATCCTCGCACAGTAGAGTGAGTTCGCTAGACGTTAGTTAGATTGCTGGAGGGTTGGTTCCTTAGATATTGGTTGTTTCTTCTTTAAATATGGAAGCTTAAAGGTGCCATCCACTGTCAAAGAATAGATAATTTTTTCTTGACATGAAGACATTAATATCGCAATTTGGAAACATTTTGTAATGAATGTTGACATGTGAGAATTCATATCATTACGCATGAAGACATCGTACTTTTAGGAAGTCAACTTGGAAATATAGTATATCTCACCATGACAACATCATATTTAAGTAAGTAGATTGGCAAGATATTTAAGCGACCATACGAATCGTATTTTAGGAAGTGCAAATTGGCCTTGATAATTTACCTAAATACAGGCCGCAGTATTTGAGCTTATTTGTAGTGTTCCCATTGACATCGGACTCGGATTTTTAGATGGTGGCTATCCGCACTTTACTGTGTCACACCCGTTCCAATTCCCAGCGCCCCCACGCGTCCCACTCCAAGTTGATGCACCTTGCCTCAGCTCCCTCATTTTCGCTAATTCAACGATAACCTCGTTATCAATTTTGAGCTTGGCGGGTTTTTGTACTCTGCATTGCGTCCGTTCAGAAATCTCCTAAAATGCCCAAATAGGCCAGTGAATAAATCCAAAGATAACAAAGGATATTCAATTGGATTTATCACAGTTCAATCATGGTTACACTAAACTTATCATGTTATAGCAAATAATGCCTTGATATTTTTTTAGTTGAATAAATTCGGGACTTATCACATCTAGCCATATCAGTGATGTTGTCTTCCTTCAAAACCTCAAAATGCCATTTTGGCTCTAAATATGCTAGTGTTAGGTCATATAACACCCAGATATTACTCTTCTACCTGTAAAAAAACAGTCACTAAAACATTTTAAGCGGTTTTGAACATGCCATTTACAACTGTTAGTATAAACAATGCATTAAAAATCGTCCGTTTCTCACAAAATACGGCGTGTTAAGTTAGGATACTTAACAGGGGTCTTACTACAACCATTTCCAATACAACAGTGCAAAATGGACTTTGATGGAACATAGGGGCGCGATTTGTTACATTTTGAAGAAATTGCGAATTAAATAGGGCGCTTGCACGGAGGTCAATAGGTTATCTTGGCAGACCTGCCTCCAGAACACCCCAAGCATACAGAGGAATACAAAGGAATCACCTGCAGAAAAAATGAAATGTTCAGGTGAACCAGGTGCATGTAATTGTATTTCCTTCTTCATGCTTGGTTGATCTGGAGGCAAACAAAAAGTCCATACAACATAATTTAGCCTGTGCAAGGGCCATATAAAAGATTATCAACTCCCCTGGCCGGAGTAATTTTTCTCTATCTCTCTCTCTGGTGGTTTTCGCTCTGTGATGATGATTGTCCATGGTTGACCACACACACAAACAGTGATGGGTGCTTCCCAATGTTATTAAGGGATTAATTTCAAACTCACATCTTTTTTTGTTAAACAAAGATCAATAGCTAAAAAGTGTAATTGCTAGATAATGACCCGCTAAATCCGTTATTGACAATGGTACCAATATCAACCCCCCACCATTAAAAATCAATATGACAGGAGTACCTTGGACCGCACTCTTCTTATAAGACCCACTCGAGAAGACGAAGAGTAAAGTATGTTCACGCAAAAACATATTGAACAACTAACTTGTCACAAGATTGGATGCTCGCCCACATACCTTAAGATCGACGGCACTTGCCCTGTGCTACTCATGTGGCAGAGTATGCTTGCCCTGTCTGTATGGGAAAGATCAACCCATTCCAAGAAGCTTGATTTAGAGAATAAAAGTAGGAATGTTTTGTTTGCCTACTAATATCGTGTCATATTGGAATGGCAGTCATAGTTGAGTAGTGGATGGCCGGCGCAGTTCTCATTCTTATTTAGTTAGGATTGTTTTAATCACCGGATTTTTTCTTGCGGTCAATAATATTAGTTAAAAAGCCAAAATATTCCCATTGTCAAACTGAACTTAAAAAAAAAAAAAAGAACAAAAAACCAAAAAACAAAAAAGAAAAGAAAAAAAGAAAAAAAAAAAACAAAAAAAAAAAAAAAAAAAAAAAAAAAAAAAAAAGAAAAAACCTAAAAAATTAAAAAAAAAAAAAAAAAACCACAAAACAAAACCCCACCACAAAACAAAAGAAAAAAAAACAACAAAAAAAAACAAAAACAAAAAGGAGCAACCCGTACTAGCTGCTTGCGTGCGTAACCTTATACCTCGCGCGTAAACACTTGGCGCGATGACGCACTATCTATATCGTCTCATATTATATAGGCAACAACAGTGATATTGCTTGTTTGCTTTCTAAGCCCCGCCACTGAATAAGAATCAGCATTAAATGCCTCCTGCCGCTTTCAAAAGCAAAGAAATTCATATTTTGATTGGCCGACACCGCAACGGATTGCTGAAATGTCCCAACGCGTTGTGACTTTCTCACAACGCGTTGCGGCAATACGTTATGATCCTTATGGGTTGTGACCTAGCAACGCGTTGTGAAGCTTAGCAACGCGTTATGAAGGTTAGCAACGCCTTGCCAAGTAGCTAGCAACGTGTTGTGGTTCTATTTATTTGAAATCCGTCCCAGAAAATCATGATTTTGATTGGCCGTACGCTCGCAACGCGTTGCCGAAATGACGGCAACGCGTTGCTTACTTCTCGCAACGCTTTGCGCCAATACGTTATTGGGCCTTTATGGCTTGCGATAAGCGAGTCATGCAAAGCGTAGCTGCAAGTATCTAATGTGAAGCACCCTATGGCTGGACGATACCTGTTCCAACCGCTAAAATCCCAGATAGAGTTTCTTAAGCATAAAAGTCCAACTCTTGAACCAGTCTCTAAGGAGCTGAAGAGAGTCGCCTTGGGGAAATAAGACTTGGCCATGAACAAGTAACTTCTATTGTGTATTGAACCTGGTGACATCTCACCTTGAGCTGATCCTCATGGGCTAAATGGCGATGCCTCGACAGATTGAGAACCAGAATTGGCCGATCTAAGGTTTCCTTGCCAGAAGTGGGGCTACCTGGAAGCAGATCAGGACACTACCTGTGTTTGTGGACAGCACTCACAGACATGGACTACTTCTTGGCCTGTCCACTGTCTGGAGCAACAATTCACATACAAGGAACTCTAAAGTGGAATCAGTGAAGCACCGACATTGTACACACCTCTTGCTGGATCAATTTGAGAACCACCGTGTTGTGGACCGATAAGAAGAACAACTGACGATGTCGACCATTGAAGCACAGCTGTCATTAAAGCCCCTTTCCGTGGTTCACACCAAAGGAGTCAAAATATTTGAAATTTGCAGGAATAGCATACAATTGAAGGGGTATCCTGTGGAATTCTCGGTATTTCGATCTTTACACTGTGTCGGTAAGCATGGTAAGTACGTATATCCTGTTTTTGTTTGTGTTTTTTTTGTCGCTGTTTCTAAAATTAAAAAAAAAGTTGGCGTAATTGAAACCAGCGTTTGAAAATTCTCAAGACTGGAATACACAATCGCTACTGCCCAAGGGCTGTTAGGCCGTAGCGATTGCGTGTTCCACGTCTTCCGTTTTACCCTACAAAAACGTTCAATTCTCGCTAGGTTCACTAGGTTCAACCCAATTACGCTGGCCTATTCAAAACACAACATAGCGCCCTCTGATGCAAAATCTCCATAGAACCCCTTCGTTTTCCGGAGATATTTGAGATTTGTTTCATTTGCCTGCTTCGCTATGCGGACTGATAACGTTAAATCTCTCGCGCAGTACTAATTTCGATAATATCTTTCGCAGTCTGTACACAGACTACACCTTTCCGGACCTCGCCGTAGTTAACAGTAATACAAATACCACATGGTTAGAGGGAAATAGGCACACCGCTCTATTTTCCCGAGGTACTGGCTATGAACCTATCACCCCGAACCCGAATGGTGAGGGTGATAGCCCGTAGCCATTACCAAGGGAAACTGGTGAGGTGTGATAGGCCCGTAGCCATACCAATGAAAATAGTGTGGCCCTATTTCCAGATCTATAAGCCATGTAGTATTGGTTTTATTACCCTCACTGTGACTCTGGTACTAGGTTGTAGTAAACAGTTCAATCTATTTCCCTGAAATAGCTCGCGTACTATGATTAGCCAATGAAATAGCATGAGTAGTTCATGCATATCATGCGGTTTAATACTACCAGAGATGCTGTGTAACCGTACCATATGACAGGCCATGAGGCCAAAGCGCAAAAGATGCTCGGATAAGGACCAAGGGGGCGCACCCCTGTGAAGTACATAATTCTTCCGAAATAATTTTCCTAAAGTTATAGAAATCAGTTCTACGTGTGTTCTCACTTCTAGAATGTGCACATTCTTGAGAAAATGAAATGTAATCTCAATTTATGCCCAAAATATCAGTGACTACGGGATGTACACCATGATTCAATGACTCCAGCAAATAATGGGGGCTATTGATAAGTAAATCCGCTCGGTATGTAGAAGACCAAACACTTCACAGATTCCTTTTTCATCTGGAACTGCAGAGCCATTGTTATTATCCATGCTATACCATCACCCCGATTTAGATTAAACTATTTTTCATGACGTGGAACACAAATTATCTGCCCTCTTTCACGAATAAAGTTAGAGGTTCTACTGTGTGTTCAATTTTCTTTGACCCCATATTTCATCCTTTATTCGAAAGTGAAACGAAGATGAACAAAGCTCATGAGAAAAAAAATTGTTGGCAAACTGTGACCTAACATCTTTGTGCAGAACCAAACCCGTAACTTGTCGCGTAACCCCATTTCTATGCAATTTATTGCTTTCATAGCAGAAATCGAAAATCATTCACCTATATGAAATGCAGGAGAACCGGTGCCGAACAAACTTTTAATTGAATAGAAAAGAGGTCCAATATTAATATGATTAAATTATGGGTGTTGGTTCTGCACCAAGATGTTAGGTCATAGCTTGCCAATCAAACTTCTTTCATGATTTTTGCTCATCTTCATTTTCTTTTTGAATAAATGATGAAATATACTATCAACGTTATTAAACTCCCAGCAGAAGCTTGAGTTTTATTTTCTTCGTGAATGAGGCTGTAGCTCAATCTAAACCGGGCGGTGAAACAATTCAAAAGCTTTTAACGTCATGGACAATAACAATGGTTTTCGCACTCCCAGAGAGTGAAGTCGCTTTGTCCCATTCATCCTATTCATAACGGGCGGATTTACTTATCAATAAGCACCATTATGTGCAGAGGGTCGGACACGATCTGCTTGGTTGCATTGGTGGTTTCCAAACGGTCATTTATGGAATTCTACGTGTGTAATTTCTACGGCAGCCTCGGTCCCCAGTGACATGCAACATCACCTTTTTAAACCTCGTTAATACATCTTAGTAAATATCCAGGCCTGGTCCCGCAATATTTTAAATCTAAATGAACCGGTTTTGGAAATTACACTATTTTGCAGCGGGGTTAATCCACTAACCCCGACGGTTTTGAGTCAATCATTTTTTCCTAAATTATCATGATATTACTAAGACACCACTCCCCGATACCCTCTAACAGTTTGCGTCGTATCGGTTTTAATGTCGGTACATGGCGGTTTGTCGGCAATCGGTTGACCCTTACCACTACCGACACCCACCAGCACCCCACATCTATGAAAACGATTCGGGATGCCCTGGATGTGAATTAACCAAATTGGTCTAATGCGATTAAAAGCAAAACTACAACTAAAAACGCAAACATTCTCGCGGTGAACTGTGCATGCATCGCGCGCACCTAAGAAAGATCTCCTTACGCTCTGACTGCGAGTGCGTAGTGGCAGCGCAAAAGTGACACGCAGACGCAGAATGCACCTTTCTCTTCAACTATCCTCTATAACCCTTAGTCAAGTCTGTGTTTGACCGTTCGAGATGCGTAAGAGCGCCCTCCTCCCGTTTAGTCTTTGAATAGAAACTAGCACTTGTATGACATTTAATTCCTTTCCACGAAAAGTGTTGCGCATACATAGAAGTGAGAACACGCGTAGAAACTGTTTTGATAATTTTAGACAATTTATTTTCTAGCAAAATTATGTACTTGTATTGGTGCGTCCACCTTTTTAAAACGCTAGAGATCTTCCCGCTAGCTTAATACCGTAACAAAATTCCGGATCCGGAATTTTTCTTACAAAGTTTAGATTTTCCATGTGCATGACATCGATTTGAGCTTAGCTTCATACAGTGATTGGTATGTGGACAGGCATTATGCAAGATATATACAAAATACACGATTGTTTCGAACTATATTTTTTTTTAACATTCATGCAGTTTTTACACTGCTTTTCAATGGGCTCCCGATTTAACATGGAATTACAGTTACAGTGTATGATGTAATACATGGCATATTATCAACAGGTTTTACATATCAAAGGAATAAAGATATGCATGCAGCTAGAGGGAACAGTAAAAGTATTTACCTTGTCAAGAGAAAAATACCTACTACCACCTCGGAAATGATTCGGCCATTTAAGTTAATCAGACTCAAATCAGTTAAGTCAATAATTAAAAGTTATAAAACAAAAAGAAAATGTAAACCAAAAGGACACAAACAAGCATTAATTTAGTATCTTCATTTTTCACTTTAAATTTTTTAATTTTTTAGTTTTTTGCTTTTTTTAATTTTGTCATTTTAATTACATATATTAATTTGAAAAGACATATGATAATAAAAATTAATACTTCGTAATAGCTAGATCCAATCCATGGTATTATTCCTAAAATACGCGTTGGCGACGTCGCGGGTCATTGGGAGAGCACAATGACGATCTCACAATGACTCCGTGCGGGTGACGTCGCGAGTAAATGACATGATTGGGCCCCGAAGATGTATAGACATTGGCGAAAACATTGATTAACTCAAAATCAAAATAACAAGCGACTTTGAAATTGAAAGCCATACAAAAACCAATATATTAAAAATATGTGACACTTTCATTCACCGCATTGCAACAAACCTTAGTACTTCAAAACAAACTGAATATAATTAATATCGTAAAAAAAAACAGATTTTCTAACAGAATTCATTCCCACGCTTGCCTAAGGGTAAACTTCACCATGCCACATGCCGTTAACCATGACCATGACCTGGTATCGCGCTGCAAAAACCGATATAACTTCAGTCATTTTCGAACTAAACAAAATGGATGAAGACGACAACATTTACTAGCCCATCATGTTCATTTTAGGCGTCGATGAATTTTAATCGAAGCTGCTCCGGAGGGCTCTGGATAAACAACTGAACAAAAAGTCATGCCATTTAACCGTATTCATACATGATCAATATGTAACTGTTCATACTACGCACCCGCTGGGCGACCTTCTCATGACCATTAGACATGATGTGAGTCATCGGGTCATGATCTTGCCGATGATCAGTCCCAGGGGCAGTGGGTCTTTTCAAGAGTAAAGAGTAAAACAAGACACATGGTACTTTCCCCGGACTTTTTCCCTCCAAAAAAGACATGACAAAATGTAAAATCAGTGCGTGAAACAATGAAAGCCGTGGTTTGCCCCGGTGTTTTTGCGAATCGAGTATTGTAAAACATGCCCTGGTGACTGCACAACGCAACTGCACTGCAAGATATCATGAATGTAATATGCAAATCAATTCACGCGTACGTGGCATGTTGGGGTTTCCCCATAGTTCCCCCTGATGGGGGGGGGGTCGGGAAGGTGGAGGTATACAAAATAAAGAATTGACATGATTACTAATACAAAAGTTTAATAAAAAAACCAAGAAAGGTAATAACACACAAATAAACAGAAACCTAAGTTAAAACAAAGAAATAAAAAATGAAATCAACAATAAATACTTACAAAACAATACACCAATAAACAAAATGGATTACAACTATTAAACAAAATAAATACAAATAACCAATGGCAAATTCACAATGGAAAAATGAAGAAATAAATATAAAAAAAGTACTACACAAGTGGATCAATGAACAAATAGATTATAAAACCAAAATGAAATAAAAATTGTAAATGGATAATATTTTGCATGAATAAACACAATTAAATTATAATAGACAAAGATAATGAAAAAAATAAAAATAGTACATCGATGGACAAATGAATACAAATATTCATAAAAATGAATAAAACACTAAATAAACAAAAACAGAATACACAATAAACAAATGAATGTACCAAATATTAAAACAAAATAATACAAATAAACCAAATGCAAATTCACAATGGAAATTAAGAAATAAATATAAAAATGTAAATACACCAGTGGATAAATGAACAAATATAAATACAAACTGGAAATAAAAAATTGTAAATGGATAATAATTTAAATGAATAACAAAATTAAATTAATAATAGACAAAGCTAATCAAAACATAAATATCACATAGATGGACACTAAAAAAATAATTCCATAAAAACATCAAAAAATGGATAAATGAAAATAAATTATTACCAATATTGTGAAAAGAAACCGCGTAGACTACATGATAAAGCCTAAGGAACTGTTCATTGGTCATTACCAGGCATGATGCCATGACTGAGACTGAGTGAAAATCTAAACTCTGCATGTCTGACCCCCCGTCTTCATAAACCATGTAAACAGTGCATATGAAATTTTTGACGCGAATCAGCGTAAATCACACAATTGACTCTGTTTTTTGTAAACAACCCGGGAACTTTGAAATCCTCAACAGCAGTTGGTTTCTGGGACGGTATAGCGGCGGTAATTTTACGGCTATGGGATGCGTGGGACAGCTCATCATCATGTTCATGATGCTATGGCCATGCACAATGACTGTGAGATCGATTACGTAGTAGTTTTAGGAATAACAGCGAAAAGTTGAGGTGAAACACTGACAATAGCGTACCGTACAATTCATGGGTGTATTTGTATATTCCTCCGACAAACTGTGTACCCAATAACCAGTTCGAAACCAAATAATTCCAGCCGCGAAATCAAGAAAACTCCCTATCACTGTCAATGTCGAGAAGCCCCCAGCCACGCTGGTACATTTGTGATGATTGATGATCATAACTTCATACTGAGCACAAAATCTAAAACTGCATCTTATTTCAAGCAATCCAGATCCGTATATTCCCGAGGTTTTTACTATCGCCAGTTGTTGTTTAATTCATATCAACAGCAAAAGGTATTAAATTCAGCTCTGAAAACAGCGAACATGCGAAACATTCCGTCGCCGATCCCCCATTTTTCAGTTTTGACCGCGAAATTGCCCCCTAACATGGATTACAAAAATTTCAATTGCACTTTTCTGATTGGTCAACTTGTTATCTGGATGCACGTTTTCTTTACGGGATTCCCTGGGATTTACACATATTCGAGGGTAGACGGCTATCATAATAAAAATTGAATTGATTTTAAGTGGAGAGATTTATTTATATATATGAAACTACGGTTATTACTGAACAATAATAACTTTGCACAATCTTTTTTTCGGTCATTGTGGGAAATCTTTGGTGTTGGTTTTTGGGTTGTGTTGTTTTGGTTCGTCGGTATTGTTTTGGGTCTCGGTATTTTTCCTCGGCCCAAAACCCACACCAAAGATTTCACACAATGACCTAAAAAAGATAGTGCGAGTTATTATTGTCCTAATAAATTTTTCTCATACATTCCCTGTAATGTGCGCGGTTATTGTGGTTAAAGAGACACGAGGAGAATTCCAGAAGAAGCGCCCCCAATTTTTGGTCAACAACCCGGTTTGTTTTACATATTTTGGAATGCTTACCCATATTAGATACCCCCCACCTGAAAGTGAATATAAGAAGCCGAATCGAATCTTTATGTAATAAGATGATGATTTAGTAGAAGTCAAAGCATGTTTTCTATGGGAACGATCACGATGGCAGGCAAGTTCAAAACAATGTTTGCGGTCTTCTTTTGCACCCGTTTGCCCAATATACCTTCGAAACGTTCTCGTAGGTGGCCCCCGGGTCTATACAACCGATCCAGTGAATTTTGGAGAGAAATTTGTATCCTAAAAAATCTCCCTATTTGGGTTTCAATAAGTTAGAGGACCCCGTGCAGAACTTGTTATACTCCGCCAGCATCGTCCACCCTGCAAACGGTAAAGAATACGGCTCGTCGTGCAACATTAGTTTCATTCACGCATTAGTCTGTTGTCGTCTATGAGCTATATGTAGCCAGGACAATGACCTATATGGCTCCCGGCGGATTTATCTCCTTTTACACCTGGTTCGATTCCCAGTTATAGAGAGGCATACATGATAATAATTTACTTAGCTTAAATCACAGACTAGCCAGCTAGTGGTCGTCAAAGTTTATTAAGATTAAGATGAAAAATGCCCCTGTAATACAAATACATGTAACGCAAAAGTCATTTGTTTGTTCCCTCTTTTTTTCCCCCATTCCCAATACCTACAATTATTGAGTTCCAGCAACTTGATTAAGAATTGGACTAACTTGATAATTTTTTGTGTACTTATACCATGGAGCTCTGGCAGAGTTCCACATGTACCCCCTCCATATATTTAAATGCAACAGAAAATGGTAATTATTTTAGCTGTTTATTCCGTTTTTGATGTGAAACCAAGGGCCAATATTAAATAAAATTTGTATCATGTAAATATATATGAGGGGTTAACGGTGTGGTGGGTAGTTACTATGGAAACTCTTCCGACGCTATTATAGTAAAATACTATAATACAGGGTGAGTCAAAAAAAACTTGACCCTGATTTGTCCGACATTTTGAATTTTTTCAAGCCAACATTTGTTTTTTTCATACATCTCACATTCGGTGCATATCATCTGAAAGCTTAGTCATTATCTTTAATTTGTGCAAAGATCATTCACACAGGTATAGGGATAGACCGAGTTCATAGTTTGAATCCGCAGTCGGTCAGTCGGTTTCTTGCACTGTCCACGGAATCCACATTGCTTAGTCGGGCGCGTGCATTCAAAGGGAATCGGGCTAGGGTTGAAAATGTGAAAACGGACTACTGATTCAAAAGACTGTATGCTCGGGGGGCCTATACTGTACCGATGGAATTATCTGGCAGCAAAATTAAAAGATATGAAATAGCTTTCCGATGATTTCACCAAACGTTAAGTATATATTAGTTAAACCACTCAAAATGGCGCACACAATCCGGGTCAAGTTTTTTTGACTCACCATGTAGCTCCATGCTTATACTAAATAAGCTCAATACTATGATTTTGATTTTGAGTACAAATAAAAAAGATGAGTTGTACTGATTAAAAACATGTTTGAGTCTCTCCAATTAATAAATAACATGATTAGTGGTAACTTAAAGATACTCATTTTAAATACTCCAATAAACTTAAATGCAATCCAGGGTACACTAATTTTTTGAGTAGAACAGGGAAATTGTAGTGCACCACACAGCGCTATGACATTTAACATCTACTACATACTAATGTACATGAAGGCAACATAAGACAGAAGTAACTTTGAACTTCCGTTTTTACTCTTGTTAAAATAACAAAAGTCCCAAAAACATAAAGCAAAATCATGACAACATAAATCAAAGGATTACAAAGTGTGCCAGAAATTACAGGTAGTGGGGGAAATTATAACATGTCCCACTGTTCTGCGAGAAAAAATATTTAAAGTGGAAACAAAACGGCCACACAACAAAGAATTAACATTTATGCCGCAATAGCGTGAAGAGTAAAGGTGCAACGCAGGATTTTGAGCACCCAAAAATTGTGTTATAATAGTTAATTCATATAGATTAGACACTCCAATAGATTTCTTACATTTGGAATTTGATACCAATGTCTAAAAGAGAGAAAAAAAAGTGAATTTTGATTGCTTTATATTTCAATATAAAAACATAGGCTGAATTTGTATGTGCCTATACAAAATTAGAAATTCACAATTTTTAAAAAAAAAAAAAAAAAAACATTTCTCAGCTGAATACCTTTTGATGAGGGCATTTTGATGGAAAGCTTTTAGGGACACATGGTATGTGAAATCTCACGTTGACCTTTAATAGTTAACCCAAATCACCGAATCAGATGACGAACAGAAGAATCTCAACATTTTTAAATAGGCTTTAAAAATAAGACTTTATCCCTCATTTGGTAATTAATATTCGATCATCATCCCTGTTAGTTGTATAGTTACATAGTAAAGCTAATGAATTAGGCTCTTATTTAGAAACTTAGCTGGGCATTATACTAAATAAAAGTGACGTTTATGTTTCACAGTGCATGCTTTTAAGAGTATTGCACATACATTTTAAACGTTCACATTCACATAAAAACTCTGGAAATTATGAGTCGAAATTACAAAATGTTTGAAAAACTAATTAATTAAAAGGACTTGCTGATGGAAAACTTTGAATAAAAATGAATATTTCAAATACTGCAATATTGCGAATTATCAGCATAGAGCAAAAAAAACGTCCTTGTATCAGTCAAAATATAGCTATGTGACTTTACTTAAAACATGCCAAAATACAGTTAGAATTGGACCTTAAAGCCACGGACTGGGAAATTACATCAATTACAAAATTAAAATTTTCTCTTGTCGTGAGAGAAGTACTAAAATCAAGAACCCCAGTCTTCAACTATGATTCTTCAAGTACACTATACTTTGTCATAACGCGTGCTAGTTCTTGTTACCGTTTTATTAAAACCATCATCATGAGAATCTCCACATCATTAAATTAATGGTTATGGTTTCTTGACATTTTTTATCACCAATAAAAAATACCACTTTTATCACATAAATGTGCCAAGTCGCTTGAGAGACTCAGGCAAATTGAGCGTGGTAAGTTATTAAGAAGCTATCGAGGCGTATCTTCGGTATAATTTTACCGCAAAATACGGGTTGAATGCATTCGAGTTAACTCAATTCTTTTCCAAATACTCTCAAAATTACGGCAAAATTATAACCAAGCAAAAGCTTAAAAGGTGCAACGAGAGATTGCACATATCAGGTGCCTCTAAAAAATCGAAAGTACTGATTTTGGCCCTGATGTAAAGCTTTCCATCAATAATTTCACCACTGAGAAATGTTTCTTTGGTACAAATATTGTGAAATTTCTAATTTCGTATAGGAGCAAAATACAAAATTCAGCCTGTGTTTTATATTGCAATATAAGCAAATCAAAATTACCTTTTCCTCCCTTTTAAGACATTTCTGTAGCCAAATACAAGGTAAGAAATCTATTGAGTGTCAAATCTATATGATATCACTATTATGACACAATATTTAGGTGTCTGAAAATCTCTCGTTGCACCTTTAACCCAAGTCATTTCCGAGCCTCGGAAAGTTTCAATCATCCACAGAACGCAATAAGTAAAGTCATTACGAAGAACGCCTTAAAATCTAAAGTAATA
Organism: Ophioderma brevispina; assembly: GCA_023653785.1. Lineage (NCBI taxonomy): Eukaryota > Metazoa > Echinodermata > Ophiuroidea > Amphilepidida > Ophiodermatidae > Ophioderma > Ophioderma brevispina. Next base: position 61,349 of record JAMKCH010000791.1, read on the forward strand.
AAGTCAATCTTAAAAATTGATTTTTTTTTCCCGAGAAAACAAAATAAAATCTTAGAAATTGAACTTCTTCCAGACAAATTTCAAGACGATAGACAATTGTCTACCTTTGTTTGGACAATCTGAAATACCTCAATGTTTTACAATTTTATGTTTGAGTTAAACACTTTTTCCTGTCATTACTTCCTTCCAACAAATTTGTAAAACATCTTTTCAAGCTCGTTCAAAATATATTTTGGAATCATTATAATAACACAAATTTCTCCAATTATAAAAGGTTCCGTGCACGCCAAAAATTCAGGATACCCTTCGATTTGTTTTAGCTTTACTTTGCAACTAAGGTTAAATATTGAACCAAGATTAAGAGAAAGCTTAAGCTTTTAAAATGATTTGTTTTCCAAGTTGGACGTTGATCTGAAAAGGGAAAAATAAAAGATTATAAAAGCTCCAATTCAAATAACTTCAAATTAAGAAAGCGTATTTTTACAACCACAGCAAATAGAAAATGTTTTTCAAAGTAGCATAAAGATTATTTAACGAATCTTGAGAGCCACCCAAAAAGCAAGATTTGAGCATTTGCTAAAAAATGTTAGCTCTTTATCCTCATTAGGAATATCTTTGTTATCGGTTATTTACATTTAACGGTTTGAAATAGCCAGTGCTTCAATAACCAACAAAAATAAATACGGTCACATTGGACAACCTTGGGAACATATCGATAAGTTCTGTTAAAAAACATAAACATAACTATTTCTACTAGAAAAAATGGTTTCAATATATTCCCAGAATTAAAATGCTTCAGGACTTGAAATATTATTTTACAATGTCAAAGGCCTTTCTCAATTCCAAGAAGAATAGCACCTGGAATATCAGTGACATCGGTAGAAAATAATCTTTCCCTAGAGGCTGAGCTTTCAACACTCTAGCGAATGCCATCATCAGAGCATTCAGATCATTTGGCTCTGATGATGGCATTCGCTACAGTGTCGAAAGCTCAGTCTTCCAATTTGGATGCCTCTAGGGAAAGATTATTTTCTACTCATGTTTAGGGCCATTCTTCGGGATGTCACACACCTGACCGAACTTTATTTGCCTCACATGACAAATCAACCAATTTGGACAAAATCTAACCAATAATAATGTTTCCACTTTCGCTAGATTATTTGTTTTGTCACGGGAGACAAATAAAGTTCGGTCACGTGCACTGTTAAAAATTTCCGTAAATTAAGAAAAACAGATTTTCCGTAAATTTACGGAAAATCTGTTTTAGAAAAACAATAAAAATAAAAAACAAAAAACATAAAAAATGTTAATTTACGGAAATATTTCAAAAATTTCTGGCAGCAATATTTCCGGACTTTTTTTTTTTGGTTCCGTAATTTAATTACGGAAAAATTCTGTTAAATACACATTTTTTCCATAATATGAGACAAATTTCTGTAAAATTACTGTCAAAGTTCCGTTAATTGACAGAAATTTCTGTAATTTACCCTAAAAATGTCTGGAAATACTGCTGCCAGAAATTTCCGTAAATTTACGGAAATTGTTTTAACAGTGTGTGTGACATCCCGAAGAATGGCCCTTTACCAACCTATAGTACCAAGTAGTTTCAAATCATCGGTAAAAGCAATAACATAAAACAAGAGGAATATTATTACTAATATTTCTGCCTTTAAGAAAAACAGATTGATTTGAATGAATGAAATTGTTAAAATATTTTCGACGATTAGCTAACATTTGATCAAAAATACTGTTATCAATTGATGCCAACAAAGAGATTAGTCTTATATTCAATTTACATGTTGTTTTTTACCATTTCTTTGAGACATTTAATTGATTATAATTGACATAAGCATAATGTTCCATTAAGAATATGTCTGAATTAAACAGCATGAGATGTCTAACTGGAAAAACAATATAGAACTCGTAGAGGAGGAGCTCGGACCCAGGTCAACATCATCGTTTACCCCTCACTACAGAAAAGGTTTGACACCTTTGGTAGTTAGTATGCACCCTCTACACCAAAAATGGTAAAAAAGGTCAATTTGTATTTGTACAGGGGTCAAAATCAGAAGTTGCTCCAATTTTTGTAAAAAATGAAAGAAGATGTTCATCTAGCTTAATGTGTCAAATAAGGAATAGTTTGTATCATCCTGCAATGCATAGTTACCATGTTATGCAACAAAATAGGTCATAGGGCAACATAATCCAATTGGTGTTGACCTTCTTTGACCCTTATCTTCGTAAGTAAACATTTAACATAATCAAAACTATACTTTTTAGGAGTCCTCTTATCTCAGGCAATAATTTGCAAGTATTTAAAATATAATCAGAATAACTTTTAATGTTGACCCCTGTACAAATTGAGATTGACCTTTTTTACCATACTTTTTTACCATTTTTGTCATTTTTACCCTGTAACTCCAAAACCAATGGTCGTAGGTGGTACAATCTATACATTTTTGGAATCCTTATGATTAGATGGACAATGTGGCATACATTTCAACATGATTGGGGCATTTTAAAAATTTGACCCGTGTAAACTTAAATTGGCCCCTATTGAAAAGAGTAATACCTACCTAGCATTGATGTATAGGGTCCATACTAACTACCAAAGGTGTTAAACCTTTTCTGTAGTGGGGGGGGGGTAAACGAACTCCTTAAATAAGGCCCCTATGATATTCTGCTCCTGCTCTATCAGTATGGAAAACCCACAATCGTACCCTTAAGTTTTGTTGTGTTTCACCGATATAAGATAGAGTTGTACACCACTTTCTTTGAAATTGGCTGATAAAGAATCAGCTTTAGACTCAGTGCCCAGTTTAGAAATGGTCACGTGTTTAAATCATTAGGCCTAATTTCGAAAGAATTTCAACCTACAATTTTATCAGAATACATCCTATGATATCCTATGATTTCCTTAAACAATATTAGACTGATCAGAAACATTATCATCATTATCATCTTGTATCCTGTAAATGCTTCTTATAAGACCTTTTTCCCCAACTTGCAAATACACTTTGTACTTTTTCGGCATTTTCCATCCAGCGAGTTCTATAACGGCTAGTTTGTTTGGAAGTCTAAACTTTGGTTCGAATTCTGATTGATTGAAGATTCATCGGGTTATTTATCATTTGTCTGAATTGTAACCCTTTCAATATCTTCCATTCAAAACAATTTCTTTCCTTGTACGCGTATTCTATCCTCTATCCTCTTTCCATTGATACCAAAATTAGTACCAAAATGCCTAGAATGACGTCAGAATGACGTCACAAAGTTCGCAGGTCCGCAAAACTGTCAATTTCCACTGTACACAGTGTAAAATAGGGGGAAATTGATTTTTTTCCACCAAAAAAGCTAGGAATATCAGATTTCACACGGGTTTGGGCTCTACTTGATGGGAAATGACTAGTTTTATATACTCTGAGTGTTTTAGTTCTGTGTTTGAGTCAATAAAATTGCGAAATACCAATTTTCCACCCTATATCCAGTGACATCATAAATGGAAATGCTGGTACTTATTTTGATACCAATGGAAAGAAGAAACTCTAAGCTATCCTGTGGTACTAAATCTGATGTTTCATTAAAGAAAATCACAGGGTGGTAACCCTTCGGAGTTTTGTTACAAAAATGGCTGAGGTAGACGAGGGTTAACTATCTCTGACAGAAGTATAAGACCTATAAATTCCATTGCAATCCGTCCTCAGTTTGCATGAAAAGTCACAAAAACGCCTTCGTTGAGGACGTATATATTTTCTAAAAAAAGTGTACTTTTTGAATTGCCTGTGTTTCAGACATAATTGCTCCGAAGTGTACAGATCTGTGATGGAAACTGATAAGAGATTTGTTTGCATGAGGGACCAAGCTCAAGAAACCAGCAGAGAACAAAAATCAAAGCTGTTATCCTTAGGTTAGAATTTCTAAATGTTCATCATTGCGGAATGCGGACATACGTTGCCGGAGTACGTTGCGGTCTAACGTGCGGATGTACACTGTGAAATACACATCCGCAACAATGAAATGACATCATTTCGGAATAATGAACACAGATTCTGAAAAGACTTAAGTATCAAATCAAAGGAGTTACGATTAACTTTCAAAATTTGTAAACTTAACTGTTTCAAACAACAAGAAGTACAGGGTGGTTGAAAGTTGTAGCCTATTTTGGGTAACGTACATCCGCAACATGTCATTTTTTACCTTTTGATATCTAATAAAATCTTATTATTCGGTAAAATCCAATATTTGTTTATGAAACTACATAGTATTACCCTCGATATAAAACAAAAAAATCAAGTTTTTTCGATAATTTTTAATTTTTGACATTTTTTTTTTAAATTTCGGTTGACATAATTACGGAACTGCCCTGTACATGTTTAGCTATAGTTTTTCATCTAATGAATCCCACCGAACGAAATAACCAAATGAACTGGCGCTAAAATTGTAAAGAATCTAAAAAATAGAACTTGTCACGACCCCACTGAGTGTTACGATGTTGGTGATCGCGATCCATGTCGGCAAACCTGTTCTGTCTGGATCCGCAGTAGAACCTACGATCGGGCATACGGTCACCTTTCCCGTCAGCATTGGGAGGATGCAGACACGGAACCGCGGCGTGCATGTTGTGAGCCCCAATTAATCGGCCAGGCCTGTGGTTGTCGTTCAGATGCCGAAGATGATCGTTGTCCTGACAGAATAGATCAAAATAAAGGGTAAATGTAATAACATCTCTATAGGGCACTTGCCGGCAGGTCAATAGGTTATCTTGGCCAGACCTGCCTCCAGAACAACCCAAGCATGCAGAGAATCAAAGGAACCACCTGTAGAAATAGCTGAAATGTTCAGGTGAACCAGGTGCATGCATTGTATTCTTCGCATCCTTGGATGATCTGGAGGGCAAACAAAAGTCCATTCATATAATTTACCCTTCCGTGCAAGGGCCCTATAGGGCGCTTGCACGACAGGTCAATAGGTTATCTTGGCCAGACCTGCCTCCAGAACAACCCAAGCATGCAGAGAATACAAAGGAATCACCTGCAGAAATAACTGGAAATGTTCAGGTGAACCAGGTGCATGTATTGTATTCTTCTCATGCTTGGTTGATCTGGAGGACAAACAAAAGTCCATTCAGACATAATTTAGCTCTGTGCAAGGGCCCTATACTTGTGTTTCATTAACAGATGTAGAAATAGAGACACCGAACTAGCCACAATTGTTTTGTCATCATCATGCATTGATACCACTGATCTCTATGTCCGGTAAAGCATTTTTCCGAACATTCACGAAAGGGTCACGAATGGTGTTTCGAATATTTATTTTGCCTCACGCTTGCGTCGGCAACCTCTTTAGCGTATACGCGTGTGCATTTTCGACCAGCCTTTATACGCGTGAGTTCGTACACCAGCGCTTTGAATCACGAACACTGGGTAACACACTTACGTCACTGACACGAGGAAGATAAAAGCACTATAGAACGCAATTTCCCTTCTATTCGACGCTTGACGCACGTTTGCTTTTGTAGTTTTTTCAAGTGTACTTTACGAAACCTCGAATATACCGATATATTCTAGTAGACCTATTTGCAGTTAAAAAATTGTCTGAGACGATTATTTTTTCATGCTAAGGGAGCGGTCATTATTTATGCCGGGGGGGGGGATGGAGGGTTTCAACTTTTTTCGGCAAAAATTTTTGCGTTCCCCCCTCGCTTCCGTTCAAAAATTTCACACTCCCCCTTGATCATGCCGATTTCCCCATTTAAAAGTTCATGTTCCCATTTAAAAGTTCATGTTCCCCTCTCTCTCGTTGATGAAAAATTTCACGTTCCCCCCTCTCTCTCTTACAAAAAAATTTCGGGTTCCCCCCTCAAATCCTCCATTCCCCCCTGGCGTAAATAATGACCCCTCCCTAAGATCCCCGATGAGGTTCTCCAGGCGCGTGTCCATGGGGTGGCTTTAGGTGGGTTCATACTTCATCGGCAGACGTCTGCAGACGATAGCCTTTCGAACATGCTCATGCCACGCGTATGATTATGCATCCGGCGCGCGAAGCATGTTCGAAAGACTAGCGTCGGCCGACGTCTGCTGATGACGTATGAACTCACCATTTGGGGGCCACGTGAGAAACGTGAAAAATCAGGCTATTTTTCAGCCGCTCAGCCGGGGTTGATAGTTCCTGGGAACGCAATTTGCGACAATTTGTAAAGCCTTAAACCGTTAACTTACCTGCCGATGGAGGAGCAGCCTGCTCGTTTACACCCCTATCTTTCTTGCAACACTTCCGCCAGGCCATCATCAAGTTCACATAAGCCTCACGAAAATCTTCATTGGTCAAAGCGTAGATTATGCCGTTGAAGCAGCACGGAGAGTGAGCTAGCACCATCGCAAAGAGATACTGGTTGTCGTTGAAGTGTTTTCGTTGGCCAAGGATCCAAATAAAGCTCATTGTATCCATGCAATGAGCATGTACAACGATACCGACATGACAGAACGCATAATCTGCACGTTATCGCGAGCTGTAATTTGGGGTGGAGGTGTAGATGGGACAACCAAATCCTCGGCCAATCCCATTTGTAGGCCTATTTCCGGCATCTCAGGACTAACTTCCAAGGCGCCATAACGAATCGCTATGATGACTCGTGCCAAGCAGTAAATGCAAATCGAGAGAGGAATCCATGCACCGAGGGTAAGCATGAAGTAGGTGAAACTCTTCGAAACTGTATAATCGTAGGTACAACGCATGAGATTGGAATCGTACCCATGGCTTCCCCAACCCATCATTGATGGGAGTACGATCATTGGACAAAGTGACCAAAGCCAAAAAATCATCACTGCAACGAACTGAGGGGTATAAATGATCGCGAATAGAGCCTTGTGGCACACCCGCGTATAGATGTGCAGAGCGCATGACGCTAGGCTCCAAACGGAACAAAGGCAAGCAGAGAGACAGAAAAACGAAACCACCTGACACCAGCGTGTGTCATGATTTAGCGGCCCTTCACCGCTAGAAGCTGCGTCAATAATGCTTAAAATATTGAGAAGCACTAGGGCAAGGCTATCTACTACAACTACATTGAAGATGAAAACGTTGTCAATGGTGCGTAATTTCTTGAAAGTTAACACCGACGTTATCAGCAAGGCATTACCAATTGTCCCAACAAAAAACAATATCATGGAACATACAATATACGCATTGCCGTCAGTGGAATCCGTTGCAGACTCATCCGCATTCATGGAACCCATACTGATAAAGAAACTTTGATCCTTGTGGCAGACTCGCGTGAAAATGCCAAGACCAGGTTGGTAGTGAGTCAACTTTGTTCCAAGTTTACGGCTTTCAAGACAGACTGAAAGTTTATGCTGAAACCCTGTTTCACATCATATATGATCTGATATCAATAGCTAAACACAATGGTTACAATAATAATGTTTTTTCGAAACGAAAACAACCACAACTGCTTTGCAAAGTTTCCTCAGACTGAAGTATGTACAATGATGTTATGCTCTACCTTTGCTTCGGCTAAATTAAAGAGTGCACTGGCAACTCACTTTGCTGACGTGCACTGCAAAATGGTATAAGAAGGTAATTATAGCTGAAACCTGTTGCAGTTCTCCGCGAAGCAACATCCTGACATTTTACGTCCTAATTAAATTGAAACCATACGCGTGCATAGTGTTGTCTATATGACTTTATACTTTGTTATTTTTGCACCCATCTATCGCAAGTGTTTTGCACATTGAGAGAGAAAATTTGGTTTTCTACAAACAAAAAAAAGAGATTTTTCAGTAGGTTTTTCGATTTGAAGAGCAGGGTTTTTGAAGAACTTGGTTTACCTGCCGAGAAACCTGGGTTTTTCGATCGAAAAACTATGTTGTTCAAAAAGTTTGCTTATCGAATTTGATAAACCAAGTTTTTTTAGATTAAAAATAGTGTCGTCTGCCGTCGCGGTTGTGAATGGGGCCAAAGGTCACATGTGGTCACGAAGGTCACATGAGGTCACCCCACCCCGCCCCCTCCCTTTCCACCAAGTTACATCATCGTAGCCCTTACGGAACTCATACGCATGCAATATATTAAGGGTTAACATTTTGACCACAGAGACACAGATACACAGACACGCAGACACACAGACAAAAGATCAGATAAGGGACTCAGTAATTGCAGTAATCCCTGCAATTCTTGCAGGACGACACGAAAAAAAAACCAACCAGATCCATCGATTCGAAGCTAGGTTTTGATAAACCTAGTTTATCGTATAGAGAAACTTGGTTTGTCGATTGAAAACCTGGTTTTTCAAAAATATTACTTATCGAACTTGATAAACCTTTTTCGATATAAAAAAAACAGGTTTATCGATTCGAAAAGCAAGCAAGGTTTTGATAAGCTTTTTTTGATCGAAAAAACCAGTCCTTGTCTTCTTCATTTAGCATAATACGTGTCATAAGAAAAACCCATAACACATCGACATTTCGTCACAGTGTAATTATAAACGCACAAGCTTGCACAAAAGGCCATTCAAATCATAATTATATAGCTGTATAAAAATGGTACAGTCAAGGAATGGCTTTTTAGACATGATAGGGATTAAATTCCCGTAAGACCGGGTAGAAGTTTATAGTCCGGCTTACTCACAGTCCGGCTACAACGTAAGAAAGGGCACTCAATTCAGTTGACTCTTCACACAACAGAGTTTGCACGCTTTATTCCGTTATCATCTATGGAGCCCGGACTATGGCTCCCGCCGGACTATCAGTTGCTGTCACTCGGTATCATTTTAAAGAGTAAGAACGGTGCTTTCTAATGCTTTTTATCATCATCTTCGTCATCATCATCATCTTCTCAATATTACAGAAGTTGTATTTCTGTTTGTGAAGAATTTGATTCCTCTGCTGGGTTTTTCCATAAGGTGACACCCTTCTTTCTGACACCCTTATGAATTCGGAAACCTTAACGCCCCTGCTGCTGGTATGATGATATGGGGTACGGCTTCTTCCAAACTTCACATGAAATTCCGCAATAACAGTATGTGCTTTATGAAAGATCCCTTAGAATATCATGATAAAGAATGGTATTCTCTGATTGTGCCATTTTTGAGACAGGCTGTAGAAGTCCTTCAAATATACTGCACTACGTGGAGTTTTATAAAAGACTTTCCACCTGCTAATCTGCATTGACAAAGAGGTCATCCGTGTTTCAGATTAGCGACCATCTTTGCGGGACAGTAATCTGGGAACTATACATTCACCTGCTTTGCACCTGGACCACGTTGCATTTGTCTGGGTGAGTGTATTGTTGAACCCCGAAGATGGCCGCTAATCTGAAACACGGATGGCCTCAATGTTTCTTTTTGGTATGCATTGTACGTAGGAGACCAACATCTCACACAAAGATTTGAATAACCCAGCTGTAATTTCCCTAACAATAAATGAGCACAGAATGCGACTCTTCTTGGTTGGTACTTGCTTTGTAATTCATCGTCATCATCATCAGCTATGTCAGTCCACTGCTGGACGAAACCTCAACATGTTTCCATGATGGATTACGGCCTACCCTTCCATGCTGGCCTAGTGCGGGTTTTCTAATTGGTAATCTGAAAGTGAAACAATAATAATCCATGGTGTGTTATCGACATATCTGTACAAGCCTGCTGCCAAGGTAGCTCTCTAGCTACCTTGGAATTTTCAAGCATCTGCTTGGAAACCTCTAGTAAATACTTGGTTTTATGCTTAACAATAGATGTATTTACTACTTTAAAGTAAAATGTTGTTGAGCAAATGCTAGTAGTGAAGGTTTTAAGCAAAAGCTTCTACTACAATTTATGTCTAAACATTGAAGTAAATGCTTACATATTCAAGTAAATAGTATTTACTACTTCTTCATATGGGCCAGCGAGAGGAATCCGATTTTAGATGTTGATCGGCAAACAAATTAACGTACAACATTGGCTACGCAATGAATCGATTTGGTCGTATTTGTGAAAGGCGAGCTGATCGACCACTACACCAACCCACCCTCCCAAATCATAATTCTTTAAAATCGGCCCTATGTCAATTTAAATCCAAAAGATGCAGTAATAACAATGATGTGTTCATAAGAACATTTTATGAAACAGCGAATACTAGACGCAGAATGACTCTCAAACCAGACCAGCAGATATTACTTTCACTTAATTTAATTACAAAATATAATTACATGGTGTAATTTGAAAGAATTATACAAAATACAATGTAGTGATTATAATGTAATTTCATTATATGATCCAGTTACACAGGCTATAAGTAAATCTGACCAAGTGTGTATGTACAGTGTGAGTCAATAAAAACCAGATACATTGAGGAAAGATTTTTTTCTTTAAAGGTTAAACGTTATTTTGGTTTGAATGTTTGCTTTGGTTATTTACAGGAATAAAAAATTAAACAGGCTATCACAAGATTTTTATTTGGTGTCGTTCGGACTTTGGGTTCAGAAACTATATCAATTTTGCCGAGAGACCCACAAATTCTGTTTGGCCATTTTTAGCCATACATGTACAATGGGGCGAGTCTGACACCGACGTATACCATAACTCATTATTGCAAATACAATTCACACATGCCATTTCAGTTGGTATTGATTTCTTATTGACAAAAACATATCAGTTTGAATAAAACGGTCTATTGTGTAACATAATTATTAGTAAAATATCTTCAACAAATGAAATGCCATTGTTCAATCAATAAAGAGTCAGTTATTGAAAATCAGTCAATATCAATGTCTCAGTTCATGAACACAATGAAATTTGCTCAGAAAATTTGGATTTACATCTCTAAGGTAATTGTGTTGCGCAAATACAGTATACTCATCGTCAGTAAATTTGGTTTCACTTTGACTCCCAAGTTTTTTTGGAAGTGGGGTTAACACCATGCAAACTTGCTGATCCAAAGTAGAGTCAAACTGTGATTTTACACAGCCATTCTTGACTTTGTAATACTGGGACATATAACATTTTGAGCATTTGAACATTGTCTTTGTAATCCGGAGATATTAATTTTAGAATCCTGCAATTATTCTCCTATGTCTATTGTTTGACAATAATTGGTGTTAAAATGTTTTTTTACCACAAGCACTGCCGAAGACCATGTTGTCGTATACCAAACGAGCATTCATACACGTCTTTCCTTCAAAGTCCAAAGTGGCACCAAATAAACGTTTTCTGAAGCCTGTTTATCCTTCTCACAAATAAGAACGCAAGAACTAAAGTATATCCAGCGAAGTACAGTTCACTTATTTTCAAAAGATGTCGATGTTCATCAGAATGTGTGTACAGTTTACTAGTACATCAAGGCTCGTGTATCTGATAATTGACATTATAAATGCTGGATCTCGATGTACAAGTGTGGTTACACTATGTGGTTAACTGAAGACTTGTTCCCAGCACCATGTCAACTTCAGGGAGCCTTCGTGTTTCAGCCTTACATAATTCATAGGTAGGTAGTCCGTTTGGTAGTTTGGGACCCCAATTGATTTGACATCGGTTGAAAAACAGTACGATTCACCAATTTAAAAGTGTTTCAGTGGTCGTATTATCGTATCCGAACACAGTGGTTCTCGAATATCATGCAGCAGAGGTGGGTACAAAGGCTGGTTGCTTCACTGAATTCTCCAAGGTTACGTGTCTGTGCATCGTGCTCCAACCTTGGGCAGACCAAGAGATGTTCCATCGTCTGTGGTGCTGTGCCACAATCACAGGTAGTGTGTAGCACCCATTTCTACTAGGAAACCTTAGATCGGCGATTATGGTTCTCAATCTGCTGAGACATCACCTTCAGCCCATAAGACGTCAGCCTCCAGGGGAAGATGTTCACCAGGTTCAATACCAAGTGAGACCAATTGTTTCAAAATGTATTCTGGGTTTCCTCAAATATAAGGCTTCAATATATAGCAGGCTACTTCAATTTGAAAGAGGTTCGTTCTCGTAAGTAATAGTCAACTCACGTCATCAAGTGACATATAATACTTGGTCACTGTTCCAAGTGTGGCTTCTATTGCCGTGGGCTTGGTAACCCACAATGACTTGCTCTCTGGAGCTGCTGACGCTAGGCGGAAAAAATTCCAGAAGATGGCGTAATTGTAAGTGTGCCGGTGTTTGTGTTGTTGTAAAAGGAGATTTGGTCCGCCCGGAGCCCCAATAGTCCGGGCTCCATAGACGACCAGGGGAATAAAGCGTGAAACTAATGTTGCGTGAAGATGGAAGAGCCAAAACTAAACTAGTGTCCTATTCTTCACCGTTGTAGGTGGACTATGAGTACCGGGTGGACCATATCTCCTACCACACCGATGTTGCAAACCTAAACCATCTATAGATATTGCAAAAGACCGTCACATGGACATGCTGGATCACAACGACTTTAATAAATTTACATGGCAGCTATACGTTTTAGTCATGATTTTAGAAACGAGTTCGAACGCCGCACTTACGATTGCAAGATCTATCGCCGACACCCGCGCGACCAAGTAAGCCGAATAAGGAACAAATGACCTCGGGGTATCAGACACGTATAGCTAAAAAACGACAAAGAATTGACCCAATGAAGCACTCTACGCGGGGGGGGGGGGAGGGGGGGGGGCCGGTGGTACGGGGGGGGGGGGGGACCGGGGGGGTGGGGAAATTTAAAAAAGTGGGGGGGGGGGATACAAATACTAGCTATCGTAACCAAAAGGATTTGTAAAAATGGGCGCTAAATCTGCATTGAATTTGAATCCCCGCAATTGAATTTGAATGCGTATAATATAAACTGTTCTGATGCCAATACATTTAGAGAAAAACAAGGGCCGCAAATATATATTCTCAGTAACTGAGTTTAGGGTACCAACGTAACCCAAATATAAACCCAAAAAAAAAACAGCAAACCAGTTTAAGGAGAAAAAAAATACATCGGTCCCGGACCGCTTGTGTCCCCTATTATCGCAGTTAGTGAATGATAGACCTAACATGACATTTGACTCATCAACAATGAGGGATCCCATGTTGCACCTCTGATTAAAGTCTTTGGTTCCAATTGAACTTCAACTTTTCAAATGAGGTCAATCTTTACATTTTCAGCCATTTTACACTTGACTTCATATGGCTTTGACCTTGTATGTGACCTTGACCTAACAACAAATGAGGGATCCCATGTTGCCCTATGATTCAAGTTGGTTCCAATTGAACTCTTCAACTTTTCTATATGAGGTCAATTTTACCATTTCAGGACTATTTTACAACTGACCTCACATGATCTTTGACTTGGCATGTGACCTTTGAACTCATCAACAAGGGGGGATGCCATGTTCCACCTATGATTCAAGTTGGGTTCCAATTGAACTTCAACTGTTGCATAGAGGTCAAGTTTACATTTTCTTGTGAAGGCCTATTACAAACGAACCTCACATGACCTTGACCTTGGAAGTGCCTTTGACCTCATCAACAAGTGGGGTGCCATGTTGACATCTATGATTCAAGTTTGGTCCAATTGAACTTCAACTTTTCATATGGGTCAATTTTACATTTTCAGCCTATTTACACTTGACCTCAAATGAACTTTGACCTTGGCATGTGACCTTTGGACCGCATCAACAAGTGGGGGATGCTATGTTGAACCTGTGACCCAAGTTTGGTTAAATCTCAAAGTATGTGGGATAGTACCTGACAAAAGTTACCCTTTTCACAACAGACATCAAACAGACATCAACAGACATCACAACAGACACTACAGGACAAAAGTGATCCTATGTTCTTCCTGCCTTCGGGCCAGCGACACAACAAATTATGTAAATAGTTAGTGTATAAAAACTATATGATTAATTACATGAAAAACATGGCAGTTGCAATCCGCCAATGAAATGGGTCTTTTGTCAATGAATTGTTAAATCGTATCAACCATGTATCCATGGTAACAAAAAATAATTACGAATGTTATAAACCCACACTCTTTCGTAGTATAGTGACGGCCAACACTGAGATGATATGAAATCGTACAGTACGGAAGCATAATATCGCGAACATACATTAACAGAACTGATACGTAGACTTATTTAATGATAATGGCTCTGTCTTAAGGTCGAGGTTTGCACTATTGTTCTATTCTTTCTATCTGAACTAAAATAGGGGACCTTGAGAACTTTGGGGTTCTTGGCAAAAAAAGTGTTCATTTTATTGATGAAGAAGTCGAAGTCTTCGCCATGTTAGTTGTACTAGATTGGCATTTTGTGGCATTGTTGAATTCGGACCAAACAGTTTCCATGACTCGGGTGGGAGGAACGGTCGAGCCTTATACGGATCATATACCATTACCATTAGAAACTATTTTAGAAAATGTATGCTGAGAAGTCCATTGAACAATTGTAATCATAGAAGAAGTCTAGAAATTTGTTCTGAATTAGTGTATTATTATTTTAAGCTTACGACATATGTCTTGTTTTATTACTGTGTTTATTTTGAAAATCGTGTATTTAGATTTAATGTTGGGAGATAACTTAGTAATTCAGTATTCATAATTGTTCCCAATGTTTTAGGTCCAATGAGGCGAAAATGAAATAAAAGTGTTTGTCGTCACGTTAGCAAATATATAATAAAATGGGTATGGGGCATAATAGGAGATCGTTAATATATAATAAGAATAATAGGAATCCCGGAATAAATTCGTTGATAATTTTGGTGATATAAGGAACCAAGATGTCTAAACAATCTTTCAACAGGGATGTTGGCATAGGACCAAAGTCACATGTCGATGAAGACAATTGCATAACAAGATCCCAAACACAACCCTCTGTCACTGGCTCAAATATAACAAAGCTGTTGGTGATTTTACAGCCACATTAACACTTATCTTTGGTAAACCATATTTTTCAGCTTGTCACGTATTGCATCAACTTTCCATGGAAGATTGAGGCAAATTTATTTACCAAAGTTCTTGCGTAAGTGTGGTCAGGAAGGGTCCCCGGCCCCGCTGCATTGAAGGAACACATTCTGAAAAAGGGCCATTCTTCGGTCACGGTGATTTTTTACTTTCAACCCAATGCTGTTTTGTCAATGTAACCAATCTGTTATTACTTTTTACATTATTAATAACCTTCAGTCTAAGCCTAACAAAAAATAATGTTTCCACTTTCACCTGATTGGTTATTTTGTCATGATTGGTCATTATGTCACAAAATTCAAAGTATCTACTTCAAATTGTATGTTGCTTTTTCGTCAATATGTACTTTTTTATTATTTTCTTTCCGATTCAATTTGACTGATAGAATATATGTCCCGATTTAGTCAAATTGTTTTTTCCTGTTTGGTTGTTTGGTTTGTTTGTTTGTTTTGTTTGTGAGTGTGTGTTGTATTTTCAATATGAAATCTCAACATAAGTCGTGTTGTGCATCACATTAAAGAAAAAACGACCAGGCTTTCCAATACTTTTTGTTTCACCTAATTTGCCTAATACAGATAACTCCAGTTTACTGCAGAACACAAAAATCGAGTTTATGCCACTTTCTGGTTGAGTGAAATTAGTTAAAGGAATTAGTTAAACATAAGTTATTCACATCTGAACATATTTGACATTCTTAAAAAAAAAAGGATTAACTTCATAAAGAATCTTTAAAGATGCGAAAACGTAATGCTTCAAATTATCTTCAGTAAGTTCTGGCATTAAGATAAAGTGTATAACATTCGACATACTGCTGTTTGTTAGAAGAGAATCATTACCGTACAGCAACATCCATTTTGAAGTATCATGAAACGCAACACCTTCATACTTCCAAAATATTAATTGACTTCAATAATTAGTTAATGCACAAAGATAGTGCAATATTTTTCAACCATATCTTTGGATTTTTAGTGTTTATTTTGGTTGCTATTCCTTCTGGTATGATTTACAGACACCAATTTTGTAATAAATTTAAAGCTCCATTTCCTTGAAATGTGCAATAAATATTTGTATTTGTTTATTATTTATGACCTTGCTAAATCCTTGGATAAAAACGTCCCTGTTGATATGATCATCATGGATTTTAGCAAGGCTTTCGATTGTGTTCCTCACAACAGATTATTGTACAAGATGAAATGCTTTGGTATCACAGGAAGGACACACACTTGGATATCTAATTTCTTAACTAAACGGAAACAGAGAGTTGTCGTGGATGGAGATCATTCACATTGGGTGCAGGTTAGATCAGGCGTTCCACAAGGCACCGTACTCGGCCCATTATTATTCCTGGCATACATAAACGACCTCCCAAATAACATCTCATCAGAGGTTCGTTTATTTGCCGATGATTGTGTTATGTATCGTCCCATCCACGACAACTCTGATGTTTCTTGTTTACAGGCCGACCTTGATCAATTGCACACCTGGCAGGACATTTGGCAAATGAAATTCAACATCCAAAAATGCTATGTCCTCAAACTCACTCATGCCAGGTCCGAAACTACACATCATTATAAATTGGGAAACACCGTTTTACAAGAAACTGCATCACATTCATACTTAGGGGTACACATTAATAATAGTCTTAAATGGGATGACCACATAAATCACTATGTCTCAAAAGCCAAAGAGTACTTAATCTTGTATGCAGGAACCTACACCCATGTACAACTGAGCTTAAGGCAACGGCTTATAAAACATTGGTCCGGCCTCATTTAGAATACTCAAATACAGTGTGGGATCCACATAACAAGGAACTCAAACAGAAATTGGAAATGGTTCAGCATCGGGCGGCCAGATTTGCTTGTAGAAACTACGAGAGGAAGAGCAGCGTGACTAAAATGCTGGCTGAATTGAACTGGGATAAGTTAGAACTCCGTAGACAAGCTGCAAGACTGACCCTTCTCTATAAAATATCATACGACCAGGTTGCCATTCCTTCGAGAAAGTTTCTCACACCAGCCATCCGTCCTACTCGTCATACCAATAACAAATCATACCTGAGACCAAGTGCAAAAAAGGACTGTTACAAAACCTCCTTTTTTCCAAAGACAATATACGAATGGAATAGACTACCAGACTCGCTTATCAACAACCCACCACCGAAGTATTCAAAGAAGAAGTAACCAACTACCTGAGAACAACAAATCGCATCTAAGAAAGTTTTTCAGCGCACACACCCCTCTGCGTTTGGCTTCGAAGGAAGTGTTGCAGAGTACACAGTCAAAGTCAAAGTCAAAAGAAAATATTTATCATTGAACTTATTATGTTGACTATTAAAGCTCGTGTCAAGAAAACTAGACGTCCTTTTTTTCCTTTTTTTTTAAATCTGTGTTTCGTTTCTTTTGCCAAGTTGCAATGTTTGTGAGCTTCAAGACAGCATGGCACAGTACACGAAACAACTCTGCTTATGCATGAAAGTGGCACAGAATCGATTTTGGTGTTTCGCACTATTGATTATATCTCGGAATTCACAAAAGCAAATAAGATGAAACAAACACTAGTCTTTGTTCTTTAATATTAGACTAATATTATGTCAAGATGGAATGACTTATTTTGAAATTTCATAATTTTTTTCTGATTGTACCACTTTTACGAGACAGGCTGTGTTGCTATTATATTATGACTCGTTTAAGTTCTCTATTGTTAACCTTTACACTGCAGTTCCAATTCAATCAGTTTAATATCGCATACGAACTCAACTTGTTTGATTTACTCTTGTATCTTTGTATATTAGCCTGATTTACAACATTGTTATCAGTTGTATATGAAAAGAGAGGGCATTTAATTTGAATTGAAAACAACTGCATTGAAAGACTCGGCCAATGTAGTGTTATGGTAGGCCTACATTACCATGTTACTAAGTGCAAAGGTCGATGTATACAGGATCCTATATATAATTGAAACTTAATTTGAACTTTGTACTTTTTTGGGACTTGTATAGCTTGTAGCGCAATAGTTTACTCATAGCAACGCAGGGCTTACATCGCGTTATTTGGACAGATCCCCGGGTAAATCCCGAATTATAATTTTATTCTGACCTCTTTTGGGATTAATTATCGACATATGTTCTTTTTATTTGAAATATCAATTATTTCTTTCGGTTATCATTACGGCAATTGTCTACTCATTATGGACCTCTTGCTGACTTACGATAAGCGCACGGTGAGGTAAAATAGTCTTTATTAAAAACAAAAGAAATGTCAGACAAAATGGTAACCATATAAAGAGGTCGGACTGTTGGGGGTCACAGAGATCCGCGCTTTGAATTAATCACAATATGGATATTGTTATACCAAAGTCGCTATTGGGCGCGGAACCAATAGACACTGGAGAATCCGACGAAAAGCTCGAAAAAATCCAGCAGCAGCATCAACGCAGTTTGGCGTTATCCTTGGGATTCTCAGCTACCGCAGCACCGGAAGACGACGACGGAACAGGGGCCACCTGTTACGGGCTTCCTTACTTATCATCAGAGCGCTTTCCACCAATTGTATTCCCTTCTGTTCTAACAGGCGCAGATCCGAATAGACGACGCAAAACCATCGCCGTTACGGGTCATGACTCGGTTAGTAATCGGAAGAACCAGTACCTAGTTAATTCCAGTTATCCACCACCTGCACGCAGGCCTTCCTTGACAACAACGTATCCTCGTCAAATTGATGGCGAAGAATCGTCAGAAATGACTGGATTGAAAAGCAACCTACAATCAGTTGACGCTAATCATTCGGTGTCGTTATCACAGCTTCACCAGCAACTACTCCTACCTGTTTCGATGGTGAAATCCTTCTTTGAGTTGTCAGCATTGGGGATTGACGGAAAGATGGTGCAATTCTCCAAATTTAATAAGAGGATGATCTTGGTGGCAAATGTGGCGAGCGGCGATAAAAACGCTGTCCGGGAATTTACACAGGTAATTCAATCACTATGAGCAGGTAAAATCTCAGTTCCCTTGGCACAGTTCAGTACCTTCCATTCACCAGTGTATTTAGAAAATACATTCAAAAATTTGTTGGGTATGATATATGATACCCAGATCATACAAGATCAGTTCATGTCAAAGCATGTACAAGTACAACCCACTGAACCGTGTCCTTGGTGGATGAGCATATTGTAACTCGCAGTGAATACGGTCAGGATAGAGCGAGTAAAACCAAAACGTTACAGTGTGGATTTGATATGTAGTTGAAATTTAGACCACCAGAGGTCATTTTTTTTTCAATTTCATCATTCAAACTACAGTAAATTTCTTAAATTTACACGAAATACTTGTGTTTCAGAGATTAAAGGGGGATGGCCCGATTAAGTCTATAAGTTTTTCACCTTGATAGAATGGCCTTCACCCCAAAACCCCATCTGTAAAGTTTCGCGCCGATATTTCAACCCGTTTTGATGTGAGAGCTAAAACGTGATTTTGCAATTCCCATAGAGTACTGTGTAAAATTAATATTGGTCGACCAAAAAGGAGCACATTTTCGCTCATAATATCCAAACCAAACATCCTTTAGCCCTAAGATTTCACAGGGTAAATGAGAAAAATAGTAGCTTTCTTCTGATACCAAAATTTTGACCACTTCCGGTAAAATCTGGGGTTCCTGGGGACGAGGCTATTAGCGATCGGGCCATGGACCTTTAAGCAGCTTGAGCGCAAGATATATTCTTTAAAATTAATTGCATTTCATTTTTCAGTCTATTTATTCCAATTTTGTCCATTTCGGACTAGACAATTTACTTAAAAGCAACAAGAACATATTATGCCGAAATATCTTAATCACAAGAATCATTCATATGCACTCTGGACGCAAAACTATACGCTGATTTTAGTAGAGCATTACGAATAGAATTCTAACATACCTATATGCATCTAATTAGTAAAAGATATAATTTATGTACTTTTTGCTGTGAAAAATCAGAAACCATTGAACATATTTTGACAAATTAGTTAAACCTTTATGGCTAAAACTACAAATCTGTATTTTAAACAAATTTGGTATTCCCGACAATTTAAGTCAAATTCAAATATTATTTAGACTGAACAAACGCATCTTGTACTAAACGTAGTCATTTTAATAACCAAATTCTAGAGAAAGAGATGCCAGAATAGAAATCAATCAATCAATCAATCAAATTTATTTTCCATCAAGATAATAACAAACAAAATATGACAAACAAAAGATGGAGGAGGTACAACAGGAAGCAAAATGTCTGTAAAATGATGCACCCCTATAGTAAAAAGATACAATATAAAAATATACAAACCAAACAAAAAACACACTCAAAAAGTGATCACAAACTTACAAGCAACAACTCACATCACACAAAACTCATATCACACAAAACACAACAAACGCACACCATACATCGTCATAAGCATGCAGACATTAATCTGAACATGCTGAAGTCGCATGGCTGTCAGAGCAAATGAAATTTGAACAGAGCAAACGAAAGAACGTCATGAGAACCTCCTCCTTTCTTTTAATGTTTTTTTAAATTATGGAACAGTATATTTATTATTTATTTAAGCAATTTAAATTTCAAGCAATGCAAGTCTGTGGCAAATTTGGAAAAAAATATTTAGAGAATTCATGTCTAGTAAGTATATTCTCCTGTGGGGCTTTAATGGTGATAGAGCGTTTTTATGTTTGTTTGTGTTGTTGTGTGTGTGTGGATGTTTAATACAGGGTGTGTACAAAACAATGGTGCAAGGCAAAAGTGCTCTCATTGGAGGTGAAAATAAAATAGTGATGAAATGTTTACATCATATTCACAAATGAAGTCTTGGCTTTTGAATACGGTTTACAGCATTCGGTTTGGTTGTTGAAATCCAGAGATATGGCTAATATTCTAAGAGAGGGTGCGATACCAATTGTGCCACTTTTCACAGAATGGGATACACAAAGGATCATGTTGATAGATTGATAGGGCTTATTGATTAAAAAAAAAACACTCGATCATCACACAATAATGCAAAGAAACCTGTTAGGTAATTGAACATCATTATGATAATTATAACTATATAAATTGGTGATAAAACATGTCAGAATAATTGATGAGATGTCCTCTTCAGGATGATTGATTTTTAGATCAAAACAAAATGAAAGTAAAGTATTCAAGATTGCAGAAGATTAACATATTTGATGAGTGTCATCTTCCTCTATTATGTTCTTTACTGATTTATGAAGTCATTCTAGATTTTATTCAGAAAAAGAAACATTGATATCAAGTAAAAAGAAAAAAGATCAAGCATTATAATTGTGTGATGGACGAATTCTTTCGAATCAATAACAATGTCCTATCAACATCCCATTCTGTGAAAATGGCACAATGGTTTATCCCCTCTCTTGGAATATTAGCCATATCGCTGGATTGCAACAACTAAATCGATGCTTTAAATGGTATTCAAAAGCCAAGACTTCACTTATGGTATGATGTAAATATCACGTCACTATTTTGTTTTTCAACGAGGGTGCTTTTGCCTTGCACCATGTTTTGTGGGCACCCTGTATATGCAAAAGCGGTACATTTGCTTTATACATAGTATAGTAGAGTGATGCAGTTCATAACACTCTCTTGTAGGCCTATTATGTAATGATAACTGTATGTATTGATCCTTTTGTATTCTCTGGTAAAAGCTAATAAATGAAATTATACCCTATTAAATAAAATAAGAAAATAAAAACAGATAAAATATGCATATTAATTGATGAAGTTATTAATATGTATATAATGTGATATAAAACGTTAAGTTAAAACGTTAAGATCGAACGTCATTAAGGGCAGCGGCTGTATGAAGCGCTTTAGACTCTGAGTACTGCTTCATTTGAACGGAATAAAGCCAAATATTCGAAACCAGCCAAGAGCTTATAAGTTGTCGGCTCCTTCCATGCAGCCGCTGCCTTTACTTGGTTTCTTTAAGATTGGATCAAGAGGAGGTATAGTCACTATGAATTACAAAAAGCTCATCTACTAAGGACACAGTTCAGTGGGTTGTACTTGTACATACATTGACATGAACTGACATTGTGTGATCTGGGTATGATATATCATACCCAAAAAGGAGGGGTGTATTTTCTAAATACATTGGTGAATTAAAGCTACTGAACTGTGCCAAGGGAATTCAGATTTTACTAGCTCATAGTGAGTGTACCTCTCACAATACAATAATTCCAATACATTTTTGCACTGCTTATCACATGAATTTATAGTGACAAGAAGAACCTAAATGAACAGAACTCATCCTAATCTTGCGGCAATTTAAGTACTTTTTTCACTATAAACTCCTTTGACAAAGACTCCTTTGACTAGTGCAAAGAAATGCATTGTAGGAAGAACACTATACTTCCTATTTATAATGATTATCATTCTTGACAAAAATCAGAATACTAATAATCAAATATGATTTTTAGTACCAGCACAAAACAGACGTATGGGTGTTTGATGTTTTATAGCAGTATTCTTCAGACACCAAAATAAATGGTAAAATCTGAGGTTAGGGAGAAGCTATTAGCAATCGGACCATAGACCTTAAAAGAAGTGTTAACGTTAATACGAAACATGTAGTTGCACTTTCGGAAAATGTCCTCGTATCTTTAAAGGTGGGGGACCGATCGACAACCTCGTCTCCTTTTTACTCCATCAAAATTGGCTAATAAGACAAGTTTTATATTTTTATCGTTACCCCAGTGACTTTTAGGTCAATAAAATGTCTTTTGATGTTACGAACGAAACGTCTCTGAATGTGGTCGCCCATCCTATGGGCCAAAAGACCGTATCAATAGCCAGCCATGTTGGTGGACAAGATAGACGCATCGACAATACATTCACTGTCAATGATCCCTGTGCAACTTCGCTAAACATGGATCGATTGACAGCTTAATGGATTGTAGTCCTGGGAATATATGCATCTGTCCACCAACATGTCTGGGGGTTGACGTCCTATTGAATACGGTCTATTTAGAGATCCAACCCATGTGTCACCAGAGGAAAATTTTGGACAGAGTCGATTAGTTGGGGGGGATAGGGGCCAGAAAAAGAAAACATGAGGCCCGATCACTGTCATGAAGAATTGAGATACTCCTGGCTTTCATGTGCAATCATTTTCAAGGCTTTGTGTTCCTTCGTATCCCAAACATGGGCGCTCAAAAATCAGTAAAACATTCAAATCCCCTGTTACAATGGATACCAATGAAGCAAATACGATTAGACAGAATGGTTGAGAGCTATGTTTTTGTAGCTACAAATGCGCTCACGCTGACTTGAATGCTTTCATTAAAGGTGGCACGAGAGATTTCAACATATCGGGTGTCCTTAAAAAATCGGAAGTATGATTTTTGCCCGATGTAAAGCTTTCCATCAAAAATATCCCATCTGAAAGGATTAAGCCGAGAAAATGTTCTTGGTAGCAAAAATTGTGAAAGTTAATTTTGTATAGGAGCAAAGACGAAATTCAGGCCTAGTTTTCCATGAAAACAAGCCAAATTTTTTTTCCAAATCGCCTTTTTTCTCTCTTTTAAGACATTTTTGTAGCGAAATACAAGGCAAAGAAATCTATTGATTGTCTAATCTATATGAAATTACGATTATGCACAATAATTGGGGTGCCTCAAAACTCTCGTTGGCACCTTAAGCATAGAATTGATTTCTCTCTGTTATCGGACTACCTGTGTCAATAGATTAGCTTGGAATTTTAATCCCGAATTTAATTTCCAACCACAGCAATTGCCCCTCATTCAATGCCCATACCTTCGGAAAAGTACTAGAGGTGACACGATGGGTTGAATCTACTATAGTACACATTTTTGCTGTTACTATCCAAATGGTTGGATTTAAAGAGACACTTAGTAGGGTTATAAATCAGAATTCCATTCTAGAAGTTTGGGGAAGAAGGTTTGTAGATGTTTTTCTATAGTTTGAAGGGTGCTGAATCAGAATTTTTGGGTCCAACCTCTGGGAAATGTGGGGAACTTTGTAAAATAAGGGGTTAAAATTAGTACAGGGGTAAATTTGAAATCAAGTCAAATTGTGTTTAAAGACACTATCAGTGATTTGCTAAATCAGCAAATCGAAAAAAATCATCAAAAATCAGATTTTTGCATGTATGCAACAAGTACAGGTATCCTAACATACCCTGCAAATGATAAGACCAGAAGCAACCTAATAAGGACAGAATCGGAGATTTTAGTCATTACTGTCCCGAACGGACACTTACTACAACACGTAATTGAATGGAGAATCGTATCTTGGAACACTGCCGTTTTCTTCCTTTTCTGTCAATTCTACAGCTGGAAAAGGTAACTTATGAGAATTCTACAGACTTACCCTTCACTTTGAAGCTATTCCTGCAAATTTCAAATATTTTTCAAATCACTGATAGTGTCTTTAAATGTACACCAATGTATTTGTCTCATTATAAGGATTACAAAAAGGTATAGTTTGTCTAGGTTCCGAACTTTAGTTAAACAGGTACAGCCCGATTAAGGTTCAAGGTCATCCTGGGGGAAAACGTTACCCAGTGCTCCGATTTCGTTAAAACTGGTGTCAAATTGTTCGTCTTGCCTTATATTACAATGTTTGGCATTTGGTTTCGTAATTCATGGGCAAAATGTAACAAGGGTCTACAGGGGTCTATAGGGGTCACCAAAACTTGACCTAAAATTGTATACAGAGCTGTCCCCCAAAGAATTGAAATGAATTTTCTGCTTCAGTATGACCATGGCAATAATTTGACACCGGTTTCAACAAAATCTTAGCACTGGATTTTTTTCCCAGAATGACTTGAACCTATTCAGGGCTGAACTGTTTAACTACGTCGGAACATAGGCCCCAAATTACTTTTGTAATCCTATAATGAGACAAATAAAGTAGTGTACAGTAAAGACAATTTGACCTGATTTCAAATTTACCCCTGTTGTACTAATTTTACCCCCCTTATTTACAAAGTTCCCCCCATTGCCGGGGTTGGACCCAAAAATTCTGAATAAGCACCCTTCAAACTATATAAAAACATCTTCAAACCTCTTCCCCAAACTTCTAGAATGGGATTTCTAGTTTGTGATAACCCTACTAAACTGGCACATTGAAAAATAGTGCACCCTCTAGATTTTCAAAATTATATTTTGCATGTCATAAAGCTTTTGCAGGCATTAGCCCTCATCTGAATATAAGCCCAAAATCAGCACGATTTATAATTAATGTGGCTGGCGACATTAATTCAGAGCGACGCGGAAATAGTGTGTAACACAAGAAAAACACACCAGAGTTGATTTCACGGCATGCACCTTGTTTGACGGTGTCGAAGTAATTATTGTCGGCGTAATCATAGTCCAGGAAAATGGTGAACAAGAGGGCAATCGACTCAGTTGCCTCTTTACGCAACATTAATTCACGCTTTATTCCGTATCGTCCTGTGGAACCCGGAATGTGGCTCCGCCGGACTATATCTACTTTCACACCGGTGGTAAAAGGATATAGGTCCGCAGGATTCATATGCTACTAGACGGACACGGATAAAGCGTGAAACTAATGTTGCGGGAAGAGTCAACTGAATCGATTGCCCTAGTGCTTCCCATTTGTAGGCGGACTGCGAGTCCGGAGGACTATAGCTCCAGCCACACCGGTCTGTGACCCTTTGTGGTTTTAATATCAAGGAGTGCGAGTCTATGGTATTCATGTATAGACACATTTGTGGTAAAGACACTATCGTGATTTGAAAACGATTTGAAATTTGCAGGAATAGCTTCAAAGTGAGGATAAGTCTGTAGCATTCTCATAAGGTAACCCTTTTCCAAATGAAGAAGTGACAGAAAAGGGAGGGGGGGAAAACGGCAGTGTTCCAATACGAATCTCCATCATTACGTGTTGTAGTAAGGTTCCGAACGGACAGTAATGACTAAAAGTTCCGATCTGTCCTTATTAGGTTGCTTTAGGTCTCTTCATTTGCAAGGTATGTGAGGTATGACATGTATTGTTACATACATGCAAAAATCTGATTTTTGATGATTTTTTGATTTTCTGAATTTAGCAATCACTGATCGGTATTTAAAGTTACAGCCAAACTTAAAATTTGGCCTATATACAAATTACCTGGGGGGGGAGTATTTAGCCTTTTATTTAATGTTCATAACTGCTTTTGTGTGTGTTATTTTTGAGTGCAAAATATATCTCTATTCTTCAATGGCATAGCTATCATTTGCAGCAAATTGATGAAATTTCATAATTTTCTGAAAATGTGCCAGTGAGCAAACCATGTTTCATTGTCAATTTATTTATAGCATTGCCGTTTTCCCCTTACAATTACCGTTATGTTTTCAGCACCAAAGTTACCGAACTTAACGGTAGCCCTACGGAACACGTGGTTTATCCATCCTCGCATTCCCTTTGCAACCAATTCGACGGTTGTGAGCCCTATGAAAACCATAAACCTCAATTGTCTACGATACGTCAGGACCAGGACGAACACTTCAAACCCCAGATTTCATCTCATGGGGAAATGTGACGTACGAGGTCCAACAAAAACATCCGGTATTTGAGTACCTCCGGCAACGCCTTCCCATTCCATGTGACGAAACGCGGACAGAAACAAAGTCCCGAAATCGCCAGCAATTTCGAGAAATTTCTGACTCTCCGACGGCATTCCAATTAAGAGATACACATCAAGAACGAGAGCTGCGGCACTGGCCTTCGATGTAGAAGAGGTGTGGAAAAGGACTTTCCCTCACAGATAAACAAAGAGCAAACTGAACTTATTTGAGGAGCCGGCTGAAGATGAAGGTAACTCAGAAGAGAGCGGGAAGAAAAGATTGAGAAGATTGGATTCAAAGATAACAATTACCAGAAGAATGTCCAGATACCGATTCATAGTGGTTTGTATCCATTTTTAAATCTTCAACGTTCACGTAAATGAGTGCTTCAGCAAAAAACTTCTCCAAAAATTGAAACTCTTTTGGGAAGAATTACATTATACCCCTTCGCATCTCTTTGTATATGTAATTATGCCCTTGAAGAACCAATAATACATGTACATTCTGTATTAGAACAAAACATTGCCAGTCTTTTAGTTGTAAGTATAATTAGAAGCCTACTACAACTCGGATTTCGTGGATCTTAGGCGAGTAGACCGGTGAATTTATGAAAATAAAGCACCACAGCCCAATAATGCAACAAAGATTTAAAAATCTTTTGGTATATTATTTGATATTGGAATAACATACTGGAATTTAAGAAATTTACCAAACTTGGAAAGCAGAGGAAATGGGGAAAAAAGGTTTACCACGGGGTCAAAATGTGAAAGGGTCACATGTAGTAAAAAGTTCACCAACCATGTGAATATATTATCTTTCCCGAGATAGCCAGCGCACAGATGCCGAAACAAAACATGTGCGTTGGCCGGAAGTGAATTTTGCAAAGATTTTATTATTAAAAACACCGAAGTAGCTTTAAGTGGACCGTCGGGATTTCATGTTTTTTTGTTGTACAAGATATGTGCTACCAACGGAAATTTTCGGTCCGCATGGCCTAATTTGATCATTTCGGCGAAACTTCAGAAACTGCGTTCATATAACTTAGTTTCCAAGGCATCTGGACTCATTTTTGTAACGGAGAGAAACCTGATGAAATTCTTATCGTCGAATTCGAATTTTTTCACAGTCATTTAATTTCAAAAAATTATACGATTACCAGAATTCCTTATTGATCTTCAAGTTTGACACAAACGCTATGCTTTACACAGGTGTTTCGATATTAGATTTTCAAACCGAGTTATATAGAAATAATTAAAAAAATTACAGGAATATGTTTGCATAATGAGATGCCAGGCTATTATCGCAATATTCCTGATAACGTTGACTTTTCACCTGCTTAATGGTATCGACTATTTTCAACTGCTATTTCTGCGCACAGACCAACTTACTTGAGAATATAATTACGAAAATATCATAATTCATATTGATTGTGTCTCTACGATTGCGATAAATAATCACGAAAAAGATTGGTTTCTTCACACCTCTTTAATGCAATTCTTCCAATTACAATTTCTGCACTGGTTATCACAAGAGTTTCTAGTGAAAAAAGTACCTACTAAATGAACAGAACTCATCCCCAATCTTGCAATTGAGAAAGTACTTTGTCACTATAAAATTTCATGTGAGAACCAGTTCAAAATTGTATTGGAAGAAATGCATTGTGGGAAGAACACTATACTTTCTTGATATGAGAGATTGAAAACCCAATTCGGACGCACGGGCTTATTCTTGGCTTGAATTATGCAGTCCGTATAGGTTTTTACTTCCTTTCCCCATCAATTTGAACGCCGCCGCCCTGGAGCCGTGATGAACAAATAAATTTAATTTACTTGATTGATAACGCTTTTTGGTTGCATGTCAGTCACTACTTCAAAGAACTGTCATTGTAATGTAGTCAGCTTCCATATATTTGTAGCGGGAATAAGAAAAGCTTTGAATAATTTAATCAAGTAGTTGATTTTTACACGTAGGTTAGTAATTATTTGTTTGGAAGAATAGCTCAATTGAAATGATAATTACAATCAGATATGATCAGTTCACTATGCCTTGTAATGACGGAATTGTGTTTTTTTTCATTTGAAAGTCGTAAAACGACTGTTTTAAATGACACACGTGACTGTAACGTGGTTTTAATTGCGCATGCCCAATATAGCAAATTAAGGGGAATGGCCCGATAAGGATATGAAGTTTTTAATCTTGATGATTGGCCTTCACTCCAAACACCATCTATAAATTTTTGCGCAAATATTTCAATCAGTTTTGATGTGAGACCTATAAAAAACGTGATTTTGTAAAAGGCCCCATCAGAGCACTGTGTAAAATTATATTGGTCGACCAAAATGGGGTACATTTTCACTCGTAACGTCCAAGCAAATATCATTTGGCTCTAGATTTCACCGGTAAATGAGAAAAATAGTAGCTTTCTTATGATACCAAAATGTTGACCACTTCCGGTAAAAATTGGGGGCTTCGGGGACGGACGAGCTAATTGGCGATTCGGGGCCATGGACTTTACGTTTTTAACTCAAAAACTATAACTCATTACTCCTTAAATGGTTGTCAATAATGTGGAATAATAAATAGATTCACTTTTGAAGAGATTGGTGTGAAAAATATTTTTAAAACTGGAAAGCCCAAAATTAATGGACGCATTCTCAAACCTGTAAGATAAAAGTTCAAACATCTCAGGCCAAAAATTTATGTCCGTGTTATCAAATATTTGTGCAAAGAACATTTCCCAATCCTTACCATCGGGAATATACATTGTCACACAGTGTACTGATCCGAGAGATCTGGATTTTTATACATGATTTTTTTCACAACTAAAACCAACCCTTCTTACTGTAAGAAGGGGTCATTTTCACGGATAGGTGCAGGGTTGAGGGGGATATTCGAAAAAAAATAGTAAGAGTTGGCGATTTATGAAAATTGTCCATCAAAGAGGGGGAAATGAACTTTTTAAAACGAGATAATTTCATAAAAGAGAGGAAGTGAAATTGTTTGAACGGAAGCGATGGGGGGAAACACTAAGTTAATTCCTCATTTCCCTGGCATAAAGTAATGACCGCTCCCTAAACTATCAACGCCAGTACGAGCAAAGAATTTAGGCCCTGATAGTGGATTCAGGCACGTAGCACGCCAGCTGTTACAGCATATTTTTTGTTCAGAGGCCAAACCATAATCCAATGCAATTTATATGCCCATACGGTCAGCACCAAACTCCCTTTCCTGGTTACATTCTTAAACTCAATGCTTCACTTTTAAAATGTTCACACATTCCCAGTATCGCATAAAATATCGTAGTGCTTGTTAGAAGATTGGCATCACACACTTGATAAAGAAACGGAAATTCCATTGAAATTTCCTTAATTTATTTTGATGAATAGTGGTGTTTCTGAAACAGAATTAGCACAGAGAATTCATTTTCCCCCATGCGTAAAGCATATACAACGATAAAATTGGGACATGGGAATTGCCTCTGCATTGTGTTTTACAATTTGTGAAGGTCTGACATTAAAGCACCTGGTCGTGAAGACAAAAAATACATGCACGTGTCGCCTGCCGTCGCGGTTTGGTGAACCATTCTTCTTTTTTGGTACAACAGGTCCACATGAGGTCACCCACAGTGGGGCACTACCTAATTGGACCATGGTATCCACGTGTCATGGAAAGTAATTTGAGAAATCTGACCGATTTTGGCAATGAAGCAATTGATGACCTTTGACCCCCATTTCTTGAGATGGTAACTTTTGGTGTCAACAATCTCAAGAATACCATTATATGCAAGTGCCATGAAAAAGTATGTTCACGTATGTGGACGGAAAAACGGATATCATGGTTTAGGTTTCATGAACATTTTTACCCAGAAAGGACCACACATGTCACAATACAAAAGCAATCAAAGAGTTGTGTTCATTTTCTTGTATTTTGCGATCAATTTTACCAACCTTTGAATGAAATACGGGAATATCTTGGAATTATATTTTTTTACAATAAAAAGCTTTATCTGATTTGACAAGGATAATGAAATCCAAATGAGGCTTCGATAATCACCGAAATTTAAACTTTCACTTTTGCTAAAAATAAATCTGACCTTTAGAACAATGAAGAGCATTTCTCTCGAACTCATCTTTTTAATAGTCGATTCGGACCTGTGAGAGGAGAAAATTACTTTTGTAGTGCCGGGGCTTGAGTAGTTTTGACAATTTAGGCCTATTACCCAAAGCTGGCAACATGGTACTTCGTGAGTTTAAAAAACCAATAGAATAGTTAATATTCAATAATCACCATTAACAATCGTATTACATATAGGAAATATGAGTTTGGTCTTAATCTGAGCAAGCTTGGGGCAAGACAACAGAAAATAGTTAATTTCTTAGCCTGGCTTTCAAAAAGCTAGGGGCAAGACAAAGAGCGAATCTTGTGCCAAAATGTCACCGTTACTTCCAAAATCTGAAGGTGGGTTTTTGAGGACTTTTGATGCCCATTTGGCACTTGTCATTCCTAATATAGCCTATGTTGTGAGCTATTTCGGCATTTTCGCAATGTTTACTGCTCCTTAAAGGTACTATCATTTTTGTTGATGTGCATTTTAAATCAGAAAATCGAACACAATCATAATTATAAAAAAATCAGATTGTGCATATCTGTAACAAGTACCTCCCTGCAAGTATAAGGACTGTTGAAATTTACAAACTATAGTCGGATTTTTATCTCCTGTCAGTTCATTAAAAAGTTTTTTTTGGGAGCGTGTCGACGGATTTCCATATCGTTCTGAGAGAAGTCGTACGCTTACCCAATCAATTACATAGATATTCGATGTAAGCTACCGGATCAGTTAAGGCCCATAATTTAAAAATGTCCCTTTTCTTCAATACAAGCCAAATATTAAATGAGCAAACCAAATACATATTTTGAATAAATTCCAGCCACACTTTGAACTTTTTTTTTTCAAATACTCTGAAGCGTTCAAACATAAGAAAATGATATGAAATAAGTAAAATCTTATACTTTAACCAAAGTTCTTTTACGTCACTGAAGAATATTAGAAAATTATTGTACGTTCACATTTAGTCGTCTTGGTTCCAGGCATTTATTTCCCAATTGAGGTTCCAATAATTATCGAAGAAATTCTAGAGGTTTGCGTCAGTCATAATCAAACTCATACGATTCTACGTGGCCACTACTACAATCATCCTCTTAATTCCAGCCTCGATGTTAATGTACGCTCTATCCGTTCGTTGGATTGACACAATATTAACAAAGAATCAATTGCCGTGTCTAGACTGCACGACAGTCTATTCAATTGAATCTGGTATGAAGCCTTCCTAAATTCGATACAAAAAAGTTCATGTACAATGGGTTAAAGCATCTTACTCTGTTGAACTAGGTTAAGCATTTCACCTGTTAATACGGCTTTTTAGTTTCTGATCTCAACACCAGAGACGTTTATTAACGTCTCTGCTCAACACATCCCCTCTACATTAATTCGTACCATCGACAATATGCGTTTACTGACAAGAATAAAAAATCAGACTATAATAAGGACAAATTTATAAATTTTAGTCATTACTGTCTGTACGGACACTTATGCACTTAATTGAATGGACATTCATATCTTTGAGCACGTTTTTCTTCCTTTTCTGTTAAGTTTTTAGTTCCCAAAAATAACACGAGAATTCTACACACTTGTCCTTCAATTATAATCTGCTACATATTTCTGCAAATTTCAAATATTTTGAATCTTTCGGGTAAATCAATGATAATGTCTTTAAGTTGTTTCATCTATATATATATATAGTTAAAAGTGAAATTAAGTCTGGGCTTTTAGGGAATTGAGGTAAACCAACCCTCACTCCTCGCTACACCCCAGCTTATTTGGAAGGTGGTCACAAATATTGGGAATGCCAGATAACCCGGGAGCTAGCAGACATTTGTAACACATCTCAAGTACAAAAGGTTTGAGTGATTAAATACGTTGACAGACTGACAGGGACCCCTGAAACGTGATTCTTAAGTGCAGCAAATGGTGCCTTAAGGAGAGGGGGACAAGACAAAGTTCGTACAGGGTCAAATTTTTAAATTTATCCAATCATGTTGAAAAGAATACCATGTTATTTGTCTAACCACAAGGATTCAGGAAAGGTATAGTTTGTACTATCTACAACATAAAGTTTAAGAGTTATATGCTAAAACAACAAAAATCAATAAAAAGGGTCAATTTCAGTTGTACAGGGGTCAAATGCTAAAGTTTCTCCGACATGGATAAAAAATGGTGCAAATTATTGATGGAGTTCATAGGATTAAAATAAGGAATAGTTTTGACTGTCTAAAATACTTAGTTACCGATATAGGGGACACAGAAGGTCAACATCCATTGCATTCAATGGGACTTGACCTTGTTTCCCACTACTTTCTTAAGCAAACATTTGAGACACTCAAAACTATTCCTTATTTTGATCCTATGAGCTCCACCAATAATTTGCACCATTTTTTATCCAAATCGGAGCAACTTAAAAATTTGACCCATGTACAACTAAAATTGATCCTTTTTATTGATTTTTGCTGTTTTTAGTCTATAACTCTTAAACTTTACATTGTAGATAGTACAAACTATACCTTTCCTGAATCCTTGTGGTTAGAC
This sequence comes from Ophioderma brevispina, assembly GCA_023653785.1. Classification (NCBI taxonomy): domain Eukaryota; kingdom Metazoa; phylum Echinodermata; class Ophiuroidea; order Amphilepidida; family Ophiodermatidae; genus Ophioderma; species Ophioderma brevispina. The sequence goes on from JAMKCH010000791.1 coordinate 94,438, forward strand.
AAATAACATGGTATACTTTTCAGCACGATTGGATCAATTTAAAAATTTGACCCCTGTACAAACTTTGTTTTGGCCCCCTCTCCTTAAGGCACCACTTGTGGCACTTAAGATTTGTGTTTCAGGGGAGGGGTCCCTGTCAGTCTGTCTACATATTTAATCACTCGAACCTTTTGTACTTGAGATGTGTTACAAATGTTTGATAGCTCCGGGGCAAAGAGTAGTTTTCTTTTATCTCCCTCTTGACAACAGCTTAATTTTATAACCCCACATTTCAGGTTGATATAACAGGCCTTGAATTTTTTTTGAAACCCTACATATTGAAACCCTACATATGGTTTTGATGTTAGAATTAAAAGTTGGGAGGTTATAGTTCTATTTAACTTAAATGTGCATGTTCCCTGTCGTCTTTGCCTTCACATCCATTTCATTCTCAAGATATATACACAAATCTGCCATTCTAATGGTTAACCATTAATATTATTACAGTAAGGAATAGGACCTTGTAATATGCATTCTTATTCAGTGGGCGGGGTTTAGTAAGCAAGCAGGCAATATTATTGGTTGTTGCCTATCTTATATGAGACGATATTAGATAGTGCGTCGCCGCGCAAGTATTTATGCGCGCGTGTATAAGGTTACGCAGTGCACGCAGGTAGTACGGGTTAGTTCATTTTTTTACAGCGGGAGAATATTTTTGTTTTTAAACTAGTATTATTGAATTAAAACTATTTTTGGTGATTAAAACAACCAAAACCAAATAATGAAAATAAAAGATAGGATTTGTTGTTTTGCCTATCTAATATCGTGTCATATTGGATGGGCAGTCTAATATTTTTATCGTAGTGGATACGGCTGCGGCCGGTGTAAAGAAATGAGGTCCCCCCATGAGAGAGTGTCCTAGCACCATAGCAACATGTACGGAAATCAACCGTGACCTTGTATACGAGGCCATTGGGTACAGTGCCATGAAACAAACGATTGCATTTACAGCACTCAATGGCAAACAACCAATAGACAGATGGGGGATTAGGACAGCAATTACGGGTAGGTTTATGACACGGCATCCACCCTCTACTCAAAAAATTGGACGGCTCATCCATATATGACATGATTATTAGATACGCAAAACAACAAATCCTATCTTTTATTCTCTAATTTATGTTTCTAACATCAAAGATGCTGCAAGTTTTTCCCAAGGGAGTATAAGCAAGTGTTAGGGAGGAGGGGGTATTAGATTTAACGACCAAACACTTAGTGTCACTTAAGTGTCACAAAGACACTTTATTTCAATCACTTTTTATCACCTACACAGTAGAGAACAAAGCCCCCAGTGTTAGAAGCAGGACGACACGAGTACCTGGAGAAAACTGGAGCTTCTAGTATCATTATTAGGGGGGTGGGATAATTCAAAAAAAATTTGAAACCCCCAGCTCAAAATATGGAGGCTCCAATTAAACTAGGAAAAAATCAAGTTTACTGAAATCAGACGATTCTAACCCCCTCTGTACATACCCTCTGAAAGTTTGAAATAAGGTTTCCAAATTCGGAAGCTTTGCAATGTGAATGATACAGTGAATTGCAAGTATTCGCTAGTATCACACATGTTATCACAAAGATTTCAGGATTTTTTTATTTCTGATTTCAGGAATTACGGTTTAGCTTTTACCAAAAGTTTAAACATGTTTATTCAATTCCACAATTTGTGACTGTTATATTATTTACCACCACTGGTACATGTCTTTTTAGCTTTTGTGGAATGGTTGTTGTTTTTTAAAATTAGGCTAATCACAAAGGACATTATTTAGAAAATTTAGCCAATGGAGCTGCATGTATGCAGTGTGAGCAGTATCAAGATAACTAATGCCATAGCAACGTAATTTTAGCTTGCTGTATTAATGTATTTGTTAGAAAATAGGCCTATACAACTAACAATGTATAGCAAACTGATATCGGCTACCAAGCATAGCGGTCTGAGCATGATCCAGGGAAACATAAGTAACTCTTTTACAACTAAAGAAGTAAATCAAAAATAAATGAAAGACCGCCATAGGCATCGACATTGGCCGTTGACATTGTTTAACTGAAATACCAGGAATCAGATTGATCAGATTACTACTTACGCTTCTTCGAAATACAATGCCAATACACTAGGTGCACACAATCCATTTATATCAATAAATCTCTGAATAATGAGATAATGGAAAGACTTACAGCTGTCATTCCACTGCTTTTTAAAGTAAAGCCAAGAATAACATTTACAATTCATCCAAACGAGTTTAACTGGTGATTTTTTTGTCAAATTGTTGGAGCTTAAATCAGGCAATATTGGGACAAAACAGCTAGCTTGCAAATTGTGACGCTGAGTGGTTTTACACAGATCTCACCATACTCACTGTGCCACTCAACTACTCAAGTGAAAAGCAACAGGCTAATTAACAATTACAGTCTTCTTTAGCAGTGTGTGTAACTATTTTTAGTGGTAAACTCTTTAGGGGGTATGTACAGGGGGTTATTGATGAATTTTATTTTTTTAAAGGTAGGTTTGTTTTTTATGTCCGGTGTGTCTCCTATTTTTGGGCGGGGGGAAATTCTACTTTCACTTATTTGTGCAATACACACCCCCCTATCATGAGGGACTGGAAACCAATGCCACATGAATTGCATGCCCGACCGAGGGTCGAACCTCGGACCACAGTTGTGTGAAGCGAGGGAAGACCCACTGTGCTAACCCGACCCCCCTCATACACGTAGAGAACACAATTGACATAAATAGAACAAGCACCATTAACACTATTGTCAATGACGAGACAAAAAATCAGGGTGAGATTGAATGTATGACATTAAAATTGACTTGAGTTTTGACCTTACCAAACAATCTTGCATTTCAGTTCCATCGTGCTTCCAAGTTCAGTTTGAAGTAGGCTGTGTTGCATTCACACACGGTTTCACTGCAGAGAGGTACATGTAACTACTGCTTGACTCAATCATAATTCTTATTGAAATTCCATGAACAGTCTCGTGGTCCATAGCTTGTCTACAATTCGTATCAGCTTACAGTGTAGGATTTCATACAGTCACTAACAAATAATTGTCACAAAACCAATGGCAGAAAATTGTTTATTGGTGTGGGGGGATGGGGACACACCCCCTACCAATTCCTAAAAAAACCAAAGCGCCCAGAGCTCAAAAAAGGCAAACAACCAAAAATTAAGGTTTTTGTTTTTGTTGGTCAAAAAATGGTTAAAGTTTCACTTTTGCCAAATTTATCCCCTCACTGGGCCACTAATTTGGGGAAAATGTCCCCGATAGATAGTAGTAATCATGTATCGAAGGAATTTTTGCCCTATCATACGTAGCGTTTTCAGGCGATACAGCATTACGCATATTTAATTAACCATTGCCTACCTAAGCCGCATAATCATGTTTTCAAATGACCAGGCGGTTCTCGAACCACTAAGGTCCCCCCGCCCGGCGCGATAGTAAATGGAGGGAAATATCATTTTTAATATCAAGGATAATTGGTGGATGGAAATAAGTGGTTCTCAAACCACTGAGGCTGCCGCAATAGCAGTTGCAATTTGGACGTTATCAAATGTTGACTACATTGACCATACACTATTTGTAGTATTTGACTCTACTGACCTTGAAATGACCTTCACAATTTTCGGTTTAGAATGTTGACTACATCCACAAAGTTTCATGACCTACCACAAGTTGAGTTAGTTGACCTTGAATACCCCCACGACCTTGAAATACTTTCAAATTTGCGGCCATGAAACAGTTTTCATGACCATCTACCATGTGTATGGATTTGACCTTGGATTACCCTGCCTGACCTTGAAATGTACCAGCACATTTTTTTGCATGTGTTGACCACACCCACCAAGATTCATCATCCTACCACATACTTAGTGGTTTTACCTTGAATGACCCACTTGAAATGACTTCAAATTGTTTTGGCACTGAATGCTGACCACACCCACCAGTTTTCATCATCCTACCCACATACTTAGTGGTTTGGGACCTTGAATGACCCGATGACCTGAAATGACCTTCAAATGTTTCGGCACTGAATGTTTGTGACCACACCCACCAGTTTTCATCATCCTACCACAATTTACAACGGTTCATAAGCAGTATTCTCCCATTTGACCTTGAATGCCCCGGAACCTTGAAATACCCTCAAATTTTTGGCACTGAATGTTGACCACACCCACCAATTTCAATCCTCCTGCCAAAAAATTGCCAATGCTTATAGCAATTTATCCTAAATTTTTTTTGACCGCTTTGACCTTTGACCCATGCCAACATGCCCCACCCCAACCTCATCCACCGTCTACTTTCGTTTTGGTGAACATCTATTGGTCGAAGATGGACACCCATACTGCTTGGATCAAAGCTATCGTTTTACAAGAGTTATAACAATTATCTCTATTTTTGACCAAATTTGACCCTATTTTTGACCCTATTTGACCTTTTTACCTATGTCACATGACCCACTTTAAGTCCCAGCCAACGCCTACTTGATATGCACTATGTTGCAGAAGATGGCAACCCACACTGCTTAGATCCAGAGTATTGCAATGCACGCAACACACACACACAGCACACACGCAACCGGCACAGGGCATTTCTTTTGTCCCCTTTGCCCAACTAAAGTTGGCGGTGACCAAAAAGAGATGTGCCCCATGATGGCTTTCATACAGCGCAAGGAATTTTGAGTATCCTATGTACAGTTTCAAAAATATAGCAATTACGCTAATTCTTGCATATTAATTAGCTCATTTGCATACTTCATTTGCCTGAAAACACCCAAAATCTAATCAGTTCAAGAACTCTTCAGCCCACTTTCTTCCACCAAGTTACATCATTATCCGCCTTACGGAACTCCAGAAAACTTGTACACAGGCCCCTAACAGGAAATTTCATAAATTATGCATTAGATACTTATTAGCATATTTTACGCCCCAAAAATCTCATCAGGTCGAGAACAACATCCACCGTTTTCTTTCCACCAAGTTACATCATGTAGCCATGACGGCACTACAGATAAATTGTATACAACATGGGTTAACATTTTTATCATGGACGAATTGACGGACGGACGAACGGTTTTGCTGCGCATTTCATAGTCCCCGTTCCGAACTTGTTCGGCGGGGACAATAATGCGAGAACATTTTGTTTAAAAATAATACCCCCGCCTAAAAAATCCGAACGATTGCATTGGCCATCAACGTGCTCAACCTTGCTTTCAAATGAACGCACCAAGCCAGCTGGATAATCTCTCAAACTTCCACATCTTGCTTCGTTATCAATTCATTACGGACACAGGTCAATAAGCAAACACATTACTCGAACAACCGCTCCTGCTTATTATTATAATTCACCTACATACTTTTTAATACAGTAAATTTATATTCGTTTCGGATTTTTTAGTCCGTGAGTATATTATATAAATCCTGGATTAGTGTTTTCCATTCCATTTACTACTTTCATGTAGGAAAAAAAATCACCCAAAGTATAAAAAAATTATTAGTGAAATTTGTCAGCCAATTAAGAAAAAAACCATATTTTGCCCGCAATGAAATTTCATAAAATTTACACAGATAAGTCATGGTTAATAATATGCAAATTACAGTTGTCAAACCGTGAGGTCTTGATATCTTTTTTTTATTCTGGTTTGTCATAATAATGAACTTTCAACGCTGCGCATCGTAATGTTTGCCATACAGGTCGCTCAATGAAAGCTACAATTTCTTCTCCAAGCCAGTTGCGAGATCTTACAGCTGCCACGATCTAACCGGTAATTGTTCTTGTCAACAATGATAGACTCCCCTGGTTCTTTTATCAGCAGGAACATTATTCTTTTAACCAACTAGGAGCGGTCCATTTATTTATGCCGGGGGGGGGAATGGAGGATTTTCAACTTTTTTTCGGTAAAATTTTCGCGTTCCCCCTGGCTTCCGTTCAAATTTCACGTTCCCCCCTTGATCATGCTGATTTTCCTATTTACAGTTCATGTTCCCCCTCTTGCCTTGATGAAAAATTCACGTTCCCAAGATGAGATATTAGAAGTGCAGAAGGTGGGGAGAACGAGGTTTGCCCTCTCTTACAAAAATTCGGTTTCCCCACTCAAATTCTCCATTCCCCGCCGGCGTAAATAATGACCCCTCCCTAAAAGAGCAGCTTTGACCTGCTTTCATTGATTGAAACGCAATGACCCAGATTCTCCAAGCGATTTTTATTAGTTTTACCCTTTCCATTCCCGTAGATTCTAAATTATGTTTATTACAAAAATTCTCCTGCATTTTGGATGGGCGTCCCAACTGACTGCTGGGCATTTAGCAGCATTGGGAAGCCTCATCAGAAGCATTCTGACCAATAGCGGGGATTGGAGTCCTCATCCCACAATGCACCAGTGTTTCACCTCAATCAGGTCATGTGATTCTACAAAAATCCTCTTATTAACACATAAGTGGCTAGTTCTTCCGGTTGTTTATCATGATCATTAAATGTTTGGTGATCCCGCCTTGAAAATTTTTTTATCCCAAGTCTTGACATGTTTAGTACATTACAGTGTAGTCACATTGCAATGCATTATGGATTTGGTTCAAAATACCCTCTTCCACTGCTAAGACTAGGCTTATTTGGACTGTTTGAATCCATTTGTCATTTAATTCTGAATATGGGTGGAACATGCATAATTTTGTGACATTTTTATTTAATTGAAAAAAAACAAAAACGACCTAGTGGCACATAGTACCCACCGCAGCAAATGAAGTTATTAGGGAGCAGTTATTAATTTATGCCAGGGAATGGGGGATATCACATTTTATCAGCGAAAAACTCGTAGGGTGAGACGTGCATGTTGTTAGGGTGCTTTCGCGGGTTCGAATCCTGGTGAGGATACTTGCTGGGATTTGTTCGGGTACTTGCAATTCTGGATTTGATCTGTAAACGCAGCTATTGATTAAAAAAACGAATACCACTCTCCTCCATGGTACCCTAGAATGGGCAAATGATCATGAATATATCTTCCTTCGGAAGGGACATTATCCATCTTTTTCCGTGAACAGAGAGTCACAATTGTACATGTACATCGCAGCTATTTTGAATAGAGTAGGGTAAAAACCCCTACTCTTCCCAATCTCTTCCCATCCACCCCAGCCTCAAAAAAGCGGGCCATATTAGGAGCATGCCCTATATGGATACACAAGGCCCCGGATAAGCTTACTCCATCTCTGCTGGATACATCCTGACACGCACAACAGACCATTACCCGCCAAACATTTTGCATTCCCTTCACTTCCATTCAACAGCAATTCTCACCACGAGTGGTTTGCCTCCTTGGATCCACCTTTCCTTCACTCCTCTTTTATGACCTCAGATTGACCTTTGACCCATGCAGTGAGGGAACCCTCGACCCCCCCCCCTATTATAATAATGAATGTTCCCATGTTGCATGGCCTCCAGTTTGACTTCATCTTTTGCAATTTGCCAATTTGATGTTTATCAGCCCAGTGTACTAACTTGACCTCATATGACCTTGAACTTGGCAGTGGACCTTTTGCAATGTTGTCATATGAAGATTTGCAAGGTGCATCTATGATACAATTTCTGTAGCTATATGGACCTTTTACTTCTTGAATGAAGCTATTTGAAGTTTTCAAGCCTATTTTAAAACTTGCCCTCATGACCTTTGACCAGGTAAGTGACCGCCTTAACCTCAGTATAATATGAATGTTCCCAAGGGTAACTATAATCCAAGTTCTGTAGTTTTTATTGGGACTGTCTCAAATGGACCCAATTTGTTTTCATCCCCATTTAAACTTGACTCATTTGACCATTGACCTTGTATAGTACCCTTGCCTCATTATATATGAAGGGTTAGGGCAAAGTGGCATCTATGACCAAATTCCTGTGGCTCTGACTTTTACTTCTCGAATGCGAAACTTTAACCTTCCACTGCCACATGGGCAGGCAAGGCAGCAGGGGCAACACAAAAATACCTGCTGTTCAACCCATGATAATTGACCCTTTGCATGGTCCGCCATTTGCAGGTAAAGCCTTGATCTGATCGATCTGGCATTGGAATAAATGAGGGTGTTAACATAACATGGCATTCCACCTCGTTGAAAGATCAATGGTCGATTTAGATAGATCGAACCTATCAAACTTTTGTGTAAATACTCCTATTCACTATTGTGTTGCCAGTTCATGGAATTGATATCACACATAACACGTTCACACATGATCTGTGAAAACATGTTGCCATATTTATGATTGTAATTGGCAACATCTCATCTTCACTCATCTTGTCCACGTGTCTCACATCTCGCTTTCGTATCTTGTGGTCCACAGTCAATCAGGAGGTCTCTTCGCCAACATGTGTTATTTCCTTCCCTAGTACCTAGAAGACATACAATCGCCGTGACTCAATAACGGGACGAAAACGCTCTGCAAAATGTCCTGATTTGAGGTCCAAAATACCTGAATTCATTATAAAATCATGTATTATAATTGTTGCTGAATGTCGACTACATACCTAAGTTGGTCTGATATGACGTGAAAGGGTGTCTGGGGGTTTAAAAAACAACAATTAAAAGAACAATTTTAAGTTTTGAAAAGCAGTGGTCTCTGAAGTTTACAGAATCCCACAAATTTGAAGCATCCACTCTACTTGAATTGTGGTGCTACAAAAAAGTCTGTGTCATTGTTTACTCTCTATCTCTGTTAGAAGCCAAACCCAAGAAAATGTATAACCTTACATTTACTAGCATCACGGAATTGAATCTCAATACTATAACATAACACGGGCCTGATTTCCATTCCACCGATTTGAAACTGCAAGACGTGTGTCGGGAATGTGGGAAAATGGCATGGTCATTTCCTATTGTATTTGTGGAAAGCCCATGTAAATGAACCCTGTCCAACATTTTTTAGTGTGAACAATAGTACTTCGGTGACCTGCTGACAACTGTCCTCACATTCGTTTCGCATTTCAGGCATGTCATTCTACTTCAGACCTGTTGTTTACGTCACATTTGAAGTAGAAGGTACATCAATTTTGCAGCAATTTCTTAAAGGTCCATTGACCGGCTGAGTAGACCATTTTTTCTTAATTCTTACATTTTCTACCTCAACAAGTTCCGATATAGCGCAACACAGATTTTTACAATTGAACATCGGTAAAGTGTAAATTTAATATAATATACCCTACTGACAGGGCCTTCTCCTGTTTTTCGCGAACGCGTATCAAGTTGCTGGAGTTGGATTTGACCCCCGTTAATGACGGCAGATTACAAGTTGTCAACAAAGCTCCCAGCACGTGGGCTAAACCGCACTGCAACTCAGATATCTCTCATTGTCGGTTTCTATGTCTGGGAACTTGAAATAAAGCTATCTGTTCTGATTCCTCCTGTCGGTACGGTCGCCGCTGTTGCACCCGACATACCCACAATTATCGTAATTTAAAGGCACCAAATCAAGAAATTATGCCAGATGATCAAACACGTACGACGCAATATACCGCGAGAAGTCACTTACTGTGACGTAATCAAGAAAAAACTGGGGGGGGAACTCAGACCGGCGCACTTCCGTTCCACACCGATGATGATCATTACGCGTATCGCGTATTTGTTTCTCGGACGTCACTTCTGGGTCACGTTGCCACGCATAATCACTTTCATTTTGGAATTCCTTGGACAGCCTTGTCCAAAACACATGATAATTTATGCCGATTTTTATCAATTTATACGGTTTCTCATTAACTGCTCATTCATATGTTACCTTGAGACCAATACATTACTATGAATTAAACCATTTTTTTGGTGGTATGTAAGTATGTTTAAGCATGTCCATGGACCTTTAAAGGAAATTTTTTATTAAATTTGGTTTTCTATGGAGGACAAAAAGTCAAGCACACCTGTTGCAGTGTCCCTGTCCCTCAATGATGCTAAGCCACCGAGACCATGTGATACAAAACCAATTCCCTCTCTTTTTCGTAGAGCAATGTCTTTTAGTTCTATTCACATGTGTTTCTGTTCAACATTTGTCAACCAGGGCCAGTAACCTCTGTCTTTCTCCATCGGAAGTGTCTCTGTTATTGCCGTCACCAAGGTTTCCTGCGTATTCTGAAAAGAATTAAAAATGTAAATGGCACAATGAGTATACAGATTCAGGGAGGGGATCTGTCATTAGGCAGAAGGGCCCTTAATAAAAAATCTGATATTACAATAATAAAGCAAAAATCTCTTTTTAATGTATTTTTATATTTCAGCCACTGAATCAAAAATCAACTCAACATTTTTTGAACATTTTGAAGCAAGATATCTGAACAAAATATCTTTATTGGATTTTTTATGAAAATTTGCACGAATGGACCATGGACTTTTGTGTTTGGCATTATGCATCTTAAGCGTACTGATTAGCTGTAAGTTTAAACTAAAAAAATAATTCTAATTATATACCGAAAGCAAATGGAATGGTATAAGAAGCATGTGTAGCAAATCTGTACCATTTAGATGTTGCGGTTCTATCTGAAGAATGCATCAATGATAACCCACAAAAGCCGATAAAAGCAGCCATATCGGATACATCATTTACATCATTTATGCAAAAATATGTCAAATTTTAATATAAATTGACATGCTTTATTATATCAATGCAGACATTAAACCAAACAATGTTAGAAGCAACAAAAAAATTGCTGAATAAGGGTCCTTTTATCTTAAAGGTCCATGGCCCGATTGCTAATAGCCTCGTCCCCAGGGACCCCACATTTTGCCGGAAGTGGTCAAAAGTTTGGTATCAGACGTAAACTACTATTTTTCGCATTTACCCTGTGAAATCTTAGGGTTAAAGGATGTTTGGTTTGGATGTTATGAGCGAAAATGTGCTCCTTTTTGGTCAACCAATATTAATTTTACACAGTACTCTATGGGGATTGCAAAATCACGTTTTTAGCTCTCACATCAAAACGGGTTGAAATATCGGCGCGAAACTTTACAGATGGGGTTTTGGGGTGAAGGCCATTCTATCAAGATGAAAAACTTATAGACTGAAATCGGGCCATCCCCCTTTAACAATTCTTATCAGTTAAATAATCACATTACAGTTACGACTGTATACATGCATTATCCTGTAGTATACTTGGCTACACAGTAAACTATTCCATTAAACGTCAAGTTTATTTATTTTGCAGCCTTTTGTGGCATTCCCATACCTCGTACAGTATTCCTAATTGCAGATATGGATCCCCCTCGCATGCTTAGTAACTGCAGGACTCGCTGTTTGATTGACGATATACCCGACGTACAGCTTAAATCCAGTATAATATAGTCTATCAGTTGTAACGTAAAAAGACCCGCGTCTAATCTTTGAAGGTAATACTCATCTTCCTCGTCGTCATCTATGATGTCACCAGCTCGTACTCGCCTCTGTAAAACCAAGAAAGTGAGTGAGTGAGTATTAAAGTTTAACGACAACTCACACAATTGTGTTATATCGTGTCATTAAGATTAAAAACATCTAACTTTATAAATCATACACCACAGTAAATTCTAGCCACAACATTAAACATACACCACAGCAAATTCTAGTCACAACATTCAATTTGAATTACAACAATTGTAAATAGATACACATCATACACTGATGAACCAAATCATCACCCATCCATGTATAAAATAAGATAACCCAATTGAATACAATACACATAGAGAAACACAGCTTCACAAGATACACTGTTCCAAATTATAATTACGGTATACACATCATACACTGATGACAAAGTTCATCACCCATCCATGTATCAAGAACAAATTTCAACTACAAGACAAGATAAATCAATACAGTACAGAAACATTAAAGCAAAATTTTACAGATTAAATAGGTGGTCTTACATATGTACAAATATAATTGATAAATAGTATGTTTTCATGTCAACTGATACAGATTTTAAACTACTTATACGAGTAATCATACAATAGAACACTATTACATCATAATAATACAATTATACAGTAGAAATCCTTATACAATACTACATAAACCTAAATTTAAATACAACCCGTCTGTTCAAATAACAGACGAGTTGCCCCTTTTAGTCGCCTCTTACGACATGCAGGGGAACACATCGGGCCAATTCTTAACCCCGAACCCGCAGGGGGTCCCATTTAGTCGCCTTTTACGACATGCAGGGGAACACATCGGGCCCATTCTTAACCCCGAACCCGCAGGGGGCGTAAAACCAAGAAAGAGGATGTAATTATTGTGCAAGTTTGTATTCGTGCCTCTTCATTAAAAGTTTTCACCGATTCTATTCTTCTGAGAGGTTGTAGCCTTATTTAGGAAAATCAACATGGTATGGTTTGAGGCAAACATTTTTTTCATGGCCTCACCTGAAGACCCGATTGTAATTCATAATATTTATTCCATTCTTTGATGTGAACCAGTAACCTTTCGATGTACATTCACTATGAGCTAGTAAAATCTCAATTCCCTTGGCACAGTTCAGTAGCTTTGCATTTCACCAACGTATTAGGAAATATAACCCCTGGTTTTTGGTATGATATATGATACCCTATCACACAAGGTCAGTTCATGTCGTATGTACAAGTAAAACCCACTGTGAAAAGTTTGTCTATGGTGGATGGCATATTGTGACTTATATTGATTAAACCCAACGCGGCCGAGTTGCAAATGAGAGCCAACGACAACGTAAGGTAACGTCGGAAAATGTTTAGCGTTGAATCTCGCCGTCAACAAAGAATTTTTTGTCACGTCAATGACTATCATGGCCCTCATTGGCTTCTGGGCCGTCTTACCGGATATTGACGCGAGTTCATCGGATGCATTGGGCCGTCTTACGGAAATGAACGTTGTTCCTAGTTGCATCTGGGCGTCTTCCCGGAAAATGAGCGGATGTTCCTTGTTTGCCACCTGGAACGTCATTCCCGGGAAATGATGCGATGCTTTTCACTGCATTTGGGACGGTTGCACGCAAAAGGCGCAATGCTTTTAATCAGGCGGGTGACACTGGTACAAAGGCCCCTAGACAATTTCGATTTCGATGGTGATAGCGCACCATTTTCGATAAGCTATTTTTAATATGCATAAACACATTAATTGACGTAAACCGGAGCATGACGTAGCGTAATAGAAAACTCAAACGCCCCACGCACGACTATGACGTAGCGTAATAGAGCCACTCACGGACTTGGCGAACTATAAGCTACATATTCATTTGCAGATCAGTTGCAGTACGCATCCATATTTATTTATTTATTTATTTTATTTATTCTCACTGTTCTAATTGCATTCGCACGCGAGTTACTTGTTGCATTCTGGGACAGTCTTTCCGAAAATGGCCGCGATGTTCCTCGTTGCATCGGGGCCGTTCTTCAGGGAAGGAGGGGAAAATGGCTGCGGCGGGTCTCGTGAATCTGGGCCGTCTTCCGGGAAAAATGGCGACGATTGTTCTTCGTTGCATCTGGGCCGTTATTGACTTTACGCTACTTTTCCTGTGCCGGGAGGGAGAAGAAAAACGGCCGAGAGCAATGGAAACGCAAAATTTGGCTCCGTGGCATCTGGGCCGTAAAATAAAACTAGATTGCACCTCGTTGCAATTGGGCCGTCGGTCGGGCCCAAAACAGGACACGGTCCGGGGTAGGGTTTTTGGTAAAGAAACATATGGCAAAGCAGTTTCGTTTTAAATAACAAGTGCGACCTTTTCTTATGATCGATGGTAAATAAACGTTGTTGGTTAGATGAAAATGTGGTTAGTGACAAAAGCATCAAATATTGTCATAAAGGCACATACATACAAGTAATATAAAACTAGCAAATACTTGTACCTTCTGCAGTCAGTCAGTCAGTCAGGAAGTCACAATGATCATTAAGCATAACTAGCGTACCACCCGGCTTTTAGGACCCCTGATTAATTGAAAGTTGGTAATTTTTTTCCATGTAAAAAGACAATATTTTTCTTATCATGCAATGCATTTTTTCCAAAAAATATGCAAGCAAACACCGGCAGTTTTATGATTTAAACCATAAATTCACCAATATTATGAGCAATGCAGTCATTTTAACGCATCTGGTCATGGGTTTGAATTGGACCCCATGGCGTTGCATGTGCATTTTTAGGCAAAAATACATGATTTTAAAGGTTTGATTGCTTATTCATAACGTTCTATTTAAACTGTACAATTTACCCATATATTTCTGAGAGCTATACTCTGCAGATTTCAGCAAACCATACAATTGGCTTCATCCTACAGGGTGAATAATAAAATATACAGGGTGTTGTTTGTAACAAGCAAAAAATTAGTAAGAAAAGGTATTCAGTTTATGGGATGTTACCCCCTAAACATACAGTGATGATACAATATTTTGGCACTGTTAAATATAATAACAAATTGCACCAAGCCTTGTACAACTTTTATCGGACACGACAAATACTAAACATTACAAAGATACAGGTGGTAGGTCCAAATTAATGCCGGAGATTAGGAGATTTCTTCTATTCTCCCTATATCTGGTATGAATAGAAAGATTTCATGATTGAGATTTGTTACTAGATGTAAAATCAGCAAAGCAATCCAATTATGAAAGTTAGAAGAGAATCCGACAAAGCGTCTTTTGGGAAAATTGCCTTTTTTGATCAAAATGGAGCACAAGGGCGCTTTTTCAGATTTGTTTGCAAACATTTGTGGGTTTTCTAGATTTTTTTAGTTTTTAATGAAAAGTAAAGAGGATCACAAACCTAGACCTGCCTATGATATTTAACCTAAATATCAGGCTTGTTTGTACGTAGCACCCTTTGTAGCATTTGTGATCCTCCCCACATGCTCCTCCGCCACATGATCCACCCTGACTTTTTATGCTTAACGAGTTACAGTAATTAGTACAAACTAAAATCTTATTTTGTTGCCTTAAGAAGATGGAAGGCAAAGTCCCAAGGAAAAAAATAATACCAAAACAAGCTCTGTCCATCTAAAAATTAACCAAACTACAAGAATGGAAACAAGTTTTGGGAACTAGGAATGCAAAACAAATCCCACCCTTTTAGGTGACCAACTTAAAAACATGACCATCTATCATCAAAAACCACAGGATTATTTCAGAAAAACCTGGTCTTTGTGGTATTATGCAAGTGTCGGGCTCTAATAAAAAGTAAGAACATAGTACACTTAAGCAATAAACAGCCAATTTTTGGAAGAGTGAGTGAGCCCCCAATTTTCAAAATTTGATATTTTGGAACAGTTGGTTGGTTTAATTGCCAAGTAAAACTTATACTGTGAAAGACAATGCTCAAAAATGAGCATTATCAACTCACCGATTTGACTTTACGGCAGAGCTGCAAATGCAAAGTTTTTTCCACGATGAAAATAGAGCCACCTCAAGCAAATTACTATTTGACTTCCTGAACTGACGAACACTAATGGATGAGGTGACGTACATGGCGCATTTCACGGTTATTCCATATAGGAAGGACATTTCCAAGAGCCCCATTTAATCATTATCGAGATCTCGAGATTAATTATTCTAATTACAAAATCCTTTGTAATAAATTTTGAGCTCTACCATTCACAGGTTATATTTACGAGCCAAATTTACCAATGCCAACTGTGCAAAAAGCTCAAAAATATTGGAAAATTGGGGGGCGCTCTTTAAAAAAGTATGCTGTTTATTATGCTTTATTTAATCAGAACAAACACCTTTAAAGATACTGTAACCTTTTTACCACAAAGGAAAACACCACTTGCCCATTCACAATTATACCTTTCAGAGCACTGGTACTTCATAAAGGAGTTTGGCCCTCCGAGTAATGCATGGTAGTCTTTCCTTTGGAGGGCTCACTTGTCCTGTATTCCACTATCACTCATAGGTCAACCATAACCATAGCTAAAGCTAGCCAAAATTTAGTGCCAGCTAAAATGATAAAATGCAAGCGTAGCGTACAATCATATTGGGGATATCCGGGTATTCCCCATTCCGTCAAAAACGTCAGCATTAATTAGTATGGCATTCGCTTTGTGGACTTTTCTTGCCAACCCGATGACTCTGTGAGGTTTTAAGGTTAGGAATCCTGTACTCTTTGTAAAATAACTACTCACTACAGATTTACATTTTAAACTAATCATAAAGGTAAATTTTTATCCCCTGGCTTGAAAAGCAGAGGGGGATATTGCGAGGGTGCGCATGTCCGTATGTGTATGTATGTGTATGTATGTATGTATGTGTGTTCCAGTTTGGTTAGGTTTTCGTTTTTCGCGTCTCCTTCGAAAAGTTTACGTCCGATTTAAAACAGACTTGGGGTGAAGGTGCAATAGGGGTTCCTTCATATGTGGATGATGTCAAAGGTCATGGACCATATACATAAATACATACATACATGAAGGCATTTATATAGCGCTCTTACAAGAAACTGTATCACAGCGCTTAACAAAGCAACTAAAAAACAAACAGAGCAAGGTGATCAGAATAAGCAAAGAAAACAAAGTTAAATATTGAACAGATGAGTTTTGAGCGTGCGTTTAAATGAAGCTAGTGAGCTTGAATGGCGAATGTTGTGGGGGAGATTGTTCCAGAGCTGAGCAGCAGCAGCATAAAAGCCTTTGTCGCCAGATAAAGTGCGAGTACGTGGAACTTGGAGAAGTCTTTATCGGATGCAGAGCGCAAAGTTCTAGTTGGCGAGTACAAGTGAATGAGTTCGGTAAGATATAATGGAGCAGAGTCAGTGATGCATTTGTAAACCAGAGTCAAGAGTTTAAACGTGATACGATTTTGAACTGTGAGCCAGTGAAGATCATTGATGAGCGGTGTGACATGGTCATACTTTTGAAGCACGGAAGATGAGTTTTGCAGCTCGGTTTATGGAATTCGTTTGGAGGCGAATTACAGTCTTTAAACCCGAAAATCCGAAACAGCGAGTTAGCGTAGGCAAGCCGGGATGTGATTTGAGGCATGAACAGCAGCATTAAAGTGTTCTGGTCTATGTACATCTTATTACGAGAGAGATTGCGCATGGGAAACTTGGACGGATTGACCTCTTGAGTGACTTATCTGACATCGCATGACGCAAGGATCAAATGTCATCTGAAGGTCTGTTCCAATTCCAGTTTGGTTAGGTGTTGGTTAGCTTTTCTTTTTTTTGCTTCTCCTTCGAAAAGTTTTTAAGAAGCCGATTAACAACCTAACTGGTCAAGGTTCAATCCGGGTTCCTTAATATTTGAGGTCAAAGGTCCACATACCAAGGTCAAAGGTCACTGCAGTCATTTTCCCCTTTGGTAGGCGTTTCATTTTTCATAAACTGCACATTTCTAATACTTATTCCATGAGAACAACTTCTTGAATTGTGATGCCCTGCAACTGACAACTGTGCAACTACCCACTTGTGTATACTGCCATCTTGCCAGGTGTATCGCGCCGTTTACTTGTGTATTTTTAAACTGTTAGATATTGCGATTCTGTGCTGATTAAACTTTCCTGTTGGGGTGGTCGGTACTGTAATTTAAAGCTTACTGACGTCATATTGATCCTCGTGCCGGCTAACCCAACCACGTAGCTATAACCCTGATCATAACCCATTGGAGGAGATAAGGAGGATTGGGTTGAGGATGGCGTATGCATTGAATCGGGTGAAGTTGGAGGGAGGGAGTAAGGGCGTTTGCTGCAAGTGTGAGGTGGAAATCGGGCCACCCTCGTTCACGAGGACAACCGGCTTTATAACTTTGGATTTAACTACTATTACTACTACATCCTACATAACCACCTGTTTCTCTCTGTCTATTCTGTCATCACATTGATGCACCCTGTTAAGATATGTGGAGTGATGCCATTAGTCGGTCTATCTTGATGTGAATCGTTCTCTGTGAATTTACCCAGAATCTTCTGCCTCAGCTGGCCGGCGCCTGTTTTTGAGTAGTTTCGATTATTGACTACACATGCTTGGGTGTGATAAAAAAAAAGACGACATAATTGAAAATATCTGAACTGATTAAAAAACAGAGCAATCTTTCAATTAAACTAATTAGGTTGCCCCTCATACCCACATTCAATTCATCACTTCATGTTCAAATCAAACTATAACAAACTTCTCTTTTCTTGGAATACATTTCATCTTTTCCCATGAACAACACCGACACACCCACTAATGATGAAAACACACAGATCAAACATATGAGGTCAACCATGCCCAGGGTGGCTAAGAAAATCCCAACTATAGATTTTTTTTGTTTAAAACATAAATATATTGTGGTCCTCAATTGCTAGTGTCCCCTGCCGTTGGTGGTTGGTTCCAATTGACTTCGACTTTCAATTGGGGTAAATTTTACATTTTCAGCCTATCTTGACTTGACCTCACATGACCTTTGACCTTGGTAATGTGACCCCCTTGACCTTGGATGTTGGACCTTTTGACTTAGTGCATGGCACTTTGACGACCATTGGTATGTGCACTTTGGGCTTTGACCTCACAAATGAGGGATCCCATATTGCAGCCTATGAACTCAAATTTGGGTTAAATCCATCCCAGTATGCCTGAAATTTACAGGCAAATGTGCCCATTGTGTTTCCTAAGTGTCTTCCTGGCTTGAGGCCATGTGACACCACAAAGTGATCCTTATCTATCTTTCCTTCTAAAGCAGGCAACACCAAAAATTAAATCTGATGAAAATGTGAATTTTTGAAATATTTTATCACGCATTTTCCTCATTCCAGCCATTGGATTTGGATCGTCAATGCAACATAGGGTTATTTTTAATTTGTATGTATGAATCAACGTCGACGAGATCGTATTTGGCTATGTGCACACCAAGAGAAGATACAGTAGCTTCCCACAATGCATTGCTTCCAATGAATGTTTTTGTATAGCGCTGATGTGCAATCGTTAGAGGTGAAACTTGGCCAGATTGACAGTACTAATCACAAACTTGCATTTATAATGTTTTACATGCTAACAATATCACATGACTAACCTGTACCAAAAACCCGCCATTGGAACAATGCATTGTGGGAAGCTACTGATATTCTTCTCTTGTGGAACCCCCACGACTTTTTGTGGAAAATCACCATTTAAGAACTACAGTACATTGTAGAAATTATGGTGTGATCTTCAATAATTTAACATATTGATGTTTCACATGACCTCAAACAAGATGTTGTGAAGGCACTGATCTTGTTTTCCTTGTCCATTGCAGGGTGTGAGAGCCATGGACAAAAAAAAAAAAAAGATGAAATAGGAAAATGAGTAAAAAATGCCAAAACAGGCTGAAAACAAAGAAAAGGTAAAATTTGGCACTAAGAAAATTTTTCAAACAACAATCCTCTGTGAAAGAGGACTTTCACAACTCTGTCCTTGGTAAAGGACCTTGAAATTCGCACCCCAGCCATAATACGCCACTCCTAATTTCATAAAGGACTTCTAAATCCACAAAATACGCACAGTCATTGGACCGCCCAACCACACAAAAAAAAACCAGGAATTTCATAGTTTCCTATGCTATATGTAGGAATTGTGGCACAGAACCAAATTAACCACCACAAAATACTACTATATAGCAGAGTGTGTTAACTTGTGGTATTGGGAGTGTTAGGATAGTGAAACGACTGGTACACAGGTTGTTCAAATAGCTGAAGGTTGTTTTGATTGTAATGGTGCCTTCTCCAAAAGAATTCGCAATTCAAAATGCTACCTCCATGCAAGTGCTTCTCTTGTTGATGGTAATACCATATAGACTTCAAATGCTGTTGCATTACATTCATAAATGCTCGAGCATTACAGTCATAGCTTCTTAGATCTGGATTTGTCTCAAACCCATTTCAGTGTCCAGATGTTACCCATCAAAGGTATCGTCTTTCTTTAGGTCCAGGCGCCATCTGTATACGCCAAGATCTGTGACTGTTGACCCTACTACCTAATTTTCAATGCCAGCTAAGCATTACAAGCTGACTGTCACAAATTTTCGGTGTAGGGGCACTGATAACAAATACCAGGCCCGGGGGGTCTCACTTTTGTTTGGGTAGGATGTGCGGCCGGGGTGTTTGCACCACTACCCCGCGAAAATATCCCAAAAAATGACTGATTTGCTACCCCAATATACCTGGCTTTTGCGCGAGGTTTGGGGGGGGCAAAAGCCCCAGAAGCTGAGATAAAACTAACTGTTAAATGTAAGTTTGCAGCCATTCCTGGCCGCACTCTTTGTCACATTTGTGGTTTGTAAACATTCTTCATATCTTGATGAACCATGGGAAAATCATTGCAACAGAAATTGCAACCCTTCATATGTAGTATGTCGTAATATGACACATGTCCTATACACCCTTGAAAAAATTCTAATAAAGGACTCTTTGTATATCTGTAGGCTTATATATGAATAAATTACAACAATTTTGCCCGCCTTCTAGTTCCCTTTCGGGGTGGGGGGGGGGGGGGCTCCCTCCTGCGTGGTCCAGATATTCAAGTCAATGTCACGACCTTTTATACGGCCTATGATAGGTTTAACTGCTCATTACCAAAAAATGTTGTGTCTATACCCCTGTTTTGGGGTCACTAACACATAAAAACAGTCCTTAAAGGCTTACCATTGAGTCATCATTATCGTTCAACATAGAAGCATTTTATCATTTTTTCCAAATTTCTCAAACATAAATTAGCCAATTCGTCGTCCTGTAACAAGTATCAAATAACCAACAAATTTACAATAACTCATCAATGAAACCCGCCAAATGACTATTGTAAACATTTGTCCGCCTTCAGTTTCTGCGTGTCAGATAATTCAAGGTCAAGGTCAATGACCTTTATACGGCATTGTTGGTCATAACGGCTCAGCCAATTGGCCTAGAAGCAAAGGGTGGTGTCTATACCCATGTTTTTGGGGGTCCATAAAACAATACCATAGTTTTAGGCTTACAAATGCAGTTATCATTGCTTTTTCAGCATAGAAAGCACTTTTAATAATCCGTAATTTTTACCAGTTTTTCTCAACGCAAATTAGCCAAATTCGTCACTTACAAATATTAAAACAACCTTATTTGACCTAAATATATAGAATAATGAAAACAGCTACATATATTGTAATCAGTGAATACTGTTCTTAGGCAATATCCTCGAACGGATGAGTCCTGTGTGATTTATTAGTATGGTACTAGTACAGAACCGTTTTTTCATAAATATTATTCATTTGGTTACTATAAAAAACCCATTACCACTGCTATATGAGCCAAACTCCGAAATATCCGGGACATGGCACGCACCAAACCACGGACCACATCAAGCGCGTTGTGATTCGCCCTTTGCAAATTTTTTCTTCTTTTTAAAAAAAAAACAACAACAAAAACAAAACAAACAAAAACCTCCACGACTTCTTGCAGGTGGAGAATACAAATTGCGTGAGCGCCAGGTCGTGGAAGTAAGTATCATACTCAAGTGTATCGCCCTCTCCTCCTGAGAGGGAAAATACACTGTACTAGTGCTAGCTTCCTTCCACACCTTACTTTTGCACAGAATTCACTGCATGGCTTAATCGATGGCGGAAGAAGGTCGCAAAAGGTACACGCCAACGCAACCCCGCAAGCCCCACCCATAGTCGCCTATGCTCCTGGGTCAAGATGCTAGTTCGATCATCGCCAGGGGATGGACGGCCGCACCACCCCTCTCCGCTTGACTACCGTTCATCAAATAGAATTGTTGGAAGGTGGAAGTAGAACTCCAACCTACATTGTCCAAACTGTGTGGGATGAAGGCCTCTTTATATAGAATGCCCAGGAGGAAGCGTGAGCTTGAACATCATATGCCCTAACCAAGAAGCAGTCAATCATGGTGTTTTTGTGTTGCATTTCAGATGACTTGAGGAAATCCAGGTGGCTCAATGTGTCCCTTGCTGCAGGCTTCTCTGAGCTGCCTCCCCGGTCTGCAACTATGGGGAGACGTGGCAGAACACACCGGTTTTCGGGGTTACAAGAAAAGTCTATTCTTGGGCCAAAAAGCCTGCATGGAAGAATAGAGACCTTGCGCTCAAAAGCTATTATGGGCCTCGTCCTAGACAAGGCATGTATACCGAACACCCTATGGCCACAAGCCACAGCCCCAGGAAGTTCCAGAAAACTAAACTTTCGTTGGGTTTAAACTGTTCCGACAACAATATTGGCAAAACCAAGGCAAATAATCCACTCCGGAACAAGGCTACAACCGGGGACGATCCGTAAACATAACCCTTCACCAATTGGACAAGAGGACGTGAAAAAAAAAAGGGAAAACTGTCCATGGACCATCAAACCTCCTTTACGGGTCTGGCCTGTGGCTGTTCCCGTAAAAAAGAACCTCGGACAGTCCCAGGACACTATGTAAACCCACTTCTGAAAGACTTTCCTTGAGGAAATTGCCCACCTGGTCTACGGTCCCTCAGAACTTGTATGGCATCAAACTCTCTATCCGCACACCTTGCATGGGAATCCTATAATGCTCTAATGGATTTGCCTGAACAGTGAGAAAGGCAGCCTGTCCAAAAGTCCCACCCCAGTGTACAGTCTGCAGAAATGCACCAGACAGTTCGGAGCATGGGTGGTGCACTCCGTCGACGTTTCCGGCTGGAGACCTCTTACCCGGTCCCCCCCCCTCCTTTTTGGAAAATGGATCTATTCCTTACAACAGATCTAACCTTAACGGCCTGGGACACCCACAGCTGCCGTTGCCATACTGGCTAACCGCAGGGGACCAAGCAGTCTCGGACTAGCCACTCGGACTTTTGGGATCATGGCACTGGAGAGCTATGATCAAGAGCTGCAATCCCCCACCGACGCCCCTCTGAACTTTTTGGCTGTGTCCTTGGATTAGGGACCTCCTCCTGGAGACGGGTCCCCGCAACCATTGTCCACTTCCGAAACACGGGAGGCCGATCAGCCCCGATGTCCCAATCTCGGAAACACCAAATAGCCGCAGATCTCCCTGCATCGGCTGTTACTGAGTACGCCCCTTCTTGTTTTATAATTCAACGACCGCCTTCATATTGTCGCAGCGTACAACAATTACCTTCCCCTGACCCCGGGGAGTCAGTGCCGCAATTCCAGAAATGCGCGAACAACTCGAAGGACGTTAATGTGGTGATGAGCCACTGAGGCTGGTCAGCGTCCTCCCCGAAGAGATAGGTGATCCCCCCTTAACGCAATCCGTCGTCAGATGTGTTTTTTAAACCATCCTTGTAGGGTGTTGATAGTCCAGGTAGGCTAGCATGGAACTACTCCTTGCCTCATATGAGTAGCAAAGTCCACCCATTGAAGGTCTGAGGTAACCTTCGTCTTCCTGGGAAGGAAGGTGGGGTGTTACCCTCTGCCAACAAGTTTTCTTCATCCGGCAGCTAAACACATAATGGCCTATCTAATATTGGACCACACATTTGCTTTCATTTTAGCGCAAAATAATCTGTCACGCTAACCGTACCTTTGGTAGTGGAAGACAAGACTCAGCTTTGAAGGAAGGGGATGGTGGCCAACTATAAGGTTTTCTAGTTTTCACTTCTATTAAAAAAGTATTGCTTTATGCACTTAATACCTCCAGGTATGTTACAAAACTTGATTTTCCTTCATAATCACCCCAAAACCTAGCAAATTAAACCTCCTGTATTTTTAACACAATCGGAGAAAGCAAGTTTCCCATGATTATACTTCATTAAAAACATTATATGACTTCAATTGGGGGACTATTGGACGTTTGTGATAGCAATGGAAAGAGGAGATTATACCAAGCCACATGCTATCAAACTCAATAGGGTAAGAAAAAAAGCTTTGTAATACAGAAATCAAGAAGGTCTTAACCAACACCTTTAAAATGTCAGGGGGACGAAGTTAAAGTACAATTTCTGCAGATAGTGCATACTATTTTGAAAATCAAGGAAGGGTTATATTGATTGTTTCTCATAATGCTAATGGTGTTTAGACCCCAAACACCTTGGTATAGACACCTCATTTGTGCTTTTAGACCAAATGGTTGAGGAGTAATGATCCATGATATGCCTTCTAAAGGTCATTGACCTTTGACCTGAAATATCGGACCAACCAGCTGCCCGAGGCCGACAAATTTTTATAATAATTACATCGAGCCTACCAAGAATATACAAAGAGTCTTTTATTAGAATTTTTTCAAGGTTGAACGAATATGGCCTCTACTAATGCACCAATTTTCAAGAAAAAGTGACCTGATCAATATGCCAAAATCGCTGTAAATTGCAACCCTCCGGCCGCACATCCCCGTACCCCCTTTTCACAAGAACACCATACACCAGGGTTTCCGCTAATAGGATTTGCATCCATGCCTCACAAAATTTTGTAAGGGCACAATAAATTTAAAATGTGCAAAAAGAGGAGTCCCCACATAGACACGCAAAGTCTAGCATGCCAATCTGACCAAACCCAAAATCATATAAAGTCTGTTTTATCTCCAAAAAATTCCAATGACTGCACAATTTGGATTTTGAAATTAGAGACCAATATTGCTGCTGCATCTGCAGAAAACTACCGTAAGCACTGGGTATTAGCCCATCCCTAAAAGGAAGATTTTACTTCCAAAATAGGGGTGGGCTATACAGGGGGGCTAGAAACTTGGGAGCAAATATCAGATACAAAAATGCAATAAATATCATTTCAGAGCATTATTATTCACAGATACCACTTACTGTTACACTTTAGTTGTAGCAGATATTAAAAACATTAAAAGTAAAGTTCAATTTTCCCAGCATATCCTCAAAGTAAATAGAATTTTATAGAAAACAAGCCATCCCAATGCATTGGGCCCGGGGGGATCAGTCTTCATACCAAGGGGGTATCAATCGTGTCCAAGGAATCCACGTAAACAGGGTAGTTTTTCAGGATCAGGCACGTTACGTACGGAACGTGAAAAGGGTCTAAAAATCGCCCAAAATCAAGAAAATGTGATATTTTCTAAATGAGGGACTTACGCATTTAGGGTCCATATATTCATTTCAGCATAAAACAATTAAAAAGTGTTCCGGAATTCTGTATTTGCCTTCAACCTGTGTTTCAATCCAAAATTTTCCCCCAAAAATTTTCCGCGCTACGCGCGTAAAGAAAACATACACACATGATTTTAGTAGCAGGCAACACACCTATGGGTTTTTGAGAATTGAGAAATTGACGACTCCTTTAGTATTGCCTGATTATGTCGCTATCCCAAAATAGTTTCTATATCACTTTTCCCATGAAACGTGACATGTTTTATCAATTCAAACTCATAATTTATTTAAATGTAGTCCTCTAGGTTTAATAATTCTTTAAAATAACTTTTGGGACAGAATTTGGGTGCATAATTGATCTCGGCAATTTTCAGGGAAAAGGCCGATTTTCGCTGCGCTGCAAATGCGGAAATAATTGCCGAAATAACGTTCTCGTAATACGAATTCTCCCGGATCCCTTAGACCCCTAGGAAATGTCTTGAAAAAACTTAAATACCTCAAGGTTTACGCGACCCACTCCGTGCCGCTTATGAACTCTCCATGAACAACCTTTACTTTTTCTTATTGGTTCAAATAACCTTACATGCATGCCGTTATATCTTACTGTTTATACCGTCGATCATTGGCCCTTATATACATTTAAATAGCACTTACAAGATCAATAGTTTTTTAAATCAAATTTGCATGAGACAATGTATTTCGGAGAGCAACAGACTTGGGGCAGGTTTCGCGCTTCTATCTCGCGAGAGATAGCGCTCCCCTCTCCCTCCCTTTCCCTAGATAGTTTCTGAATTGACACCAAGCTCAGACAAGCTCTCTGGGGTCCAAAAGAATATTTTTTGTGATTTTTACGTATAAAGGTAAATAATAGCATCAATATTACTTGCTTAGGGTAGCGAAAGACAAATCCTTGTTTAGGGTTGGCCAAATTGCGCTACTGATACTTGTTGAGGGGCGCAAATTCCATCAGTACTTGTTTAGGTAGCTGATTGCGCTGCTGATACGTTTTTAGGTGAATATTCAAGCTTCGAAAATACAGGTATTTAGGGTTCTTTTTGTGATTGCTTGGAAACGGATGATACCCCCTTGTCATTGAGAAGTGCCCCCCCGGGCAATGGGCCCTACTTTGGATGGCTCTATATTATAGAGTTCAATTTTAAAATGTGATTTGGTTTGTGATTTTTTAACTGCCACTTATATTGTTTTGTGAAATGATAAATACCACCACTGGGCTTATCCGCGAGTGGGTATGCTACTCCTGTTATTTTCTTTAAAATTGGGGTTGGCTTATAACCCAGTGGTACGGTAGTAAGCCTCCTATATATTTTGTACCTTTTGGTCGTGAATAACACCTGGAAATAGCAGTCCATTCCTGAAACAATTCCCCACGATGAAAAATCAACTAATAAAATATGTATGGCCACCATTCCCTTGATTTAAAAGCCTGAAATTTGATCTTATTACCTCATGTTCTTTCTAGTTTCTGCAGTTCCTTGAGTTTCTTCCCTTGGGAGTCTTCATGAAAAGTGGAAAGAGACTTCTGAGCCCCAGGATCTCTATTGAATTTTGCAACAGTTATCGGACCCTTCGCTCCTGGCATGGGCGGGATCGCGAACTTTGAGGGACTATACTGGACTGCTTCTCTCCCTGTAATCAAATTAATGAGATAGACGGTTTCAGTTAATCATAGAGTCCTCTGCAGCCTATTAAAAAACATGAAATCACAAGAACCGTAAGTAACTTCAATATAATGATAGCTTTTATGTTTGATAGCAGGTGTCGCCCATCTTATCGGCAATTAGGGTCTGCTGATTTTGTGTGCATCGTCTAATACTGCCAAAATCACGAAGTGGTGCACTTCAGAAACTTACAAGTCGTACCCCCACACATGTAAGTAAAGTACAATGGTCATATTAATCCTATCCTATACCCAAATATACCAGACCCACGTGCAACAACCCCGAAAAAAACCTTTCAATGAAAACATGGGTACTCCATATGTTAATACCTTGTTTTGCGTCTACTTTGCTCCCCCACCCTATCAATTAATGCCTGATTTTTTGCATATTAAAGTTCTTTGCATATTTCATTTGCCCGAAAAATACCCCAAAATCTAAGCAGGTCGAGAACTCCTCACCCCCCGCTTCCTCCACTCCACCAAATTTCATCCTTATAAACGCCTTACGGAACTGCAGAAAACGTGTACCAAGGCCTTGCGGAAAATTTCATAAATTATGTGCCAATTAGATACTTAATTAAACATATTTTTATTATTACACCAAATCTAATCAGTTCGAGAACTCATCAACCCACTTCGTTCCACCACGTTACATCATCATAGCCCTTAACGGAACTCCATATAAATTGACACTAAAATGGCAATGGTTGACATTTTCTGTGGCAATAATTGACCTTTTTTTGTTCCTTTTTTCCCCTCCCCCCTGACGACAGACCCAGGGGAGGAACCTGGGGGAATGGATTACAGTGTTAGTAGGGGTTTCCCCTCCTACAATATACCCAAGTTTTGGCTACTCGAGCTAAAGATATGCCCACATGTTTCCAGGGTTCACTTTTTTAATCACACAGACATAAACGGCATACATCAGTTTACGACAAGCCCAGTTTATGTCCCCTCCCAAACTTCCATGCCGCGGGGACTATAAGGCACCTTGCTTAACCCTGTCACACACAACCAAACTCACTAAAAAACTTCACTGAGCTGAGGATAGAAATACAACAGATGTTGATGACGTCACAAGTATGAACACACATATGGCACAAAATTGCTGGCGGGCCAGCGACAACCCTCGTGGCGTGGCTTGCCATCCCTCCCATGGGACTGGTTGTGCCGGGGGTCCTGGTTTGAATCCCACCTAAGATGCCAAACTTCTTTATCTCCTATCCCTTTACCCCTTCCGTTCCTCTCATGAATAGGCTAGAACCTGAGAACATCATAGGGTTAGGCACACAGTGTCGAAAGTGCATATGAAGATCTTAAATGCCAACCTCACACTCACAACCCCCATGCTTTTCCCTTCTTTGTTTCCTCTCTCCCCCTCGTGACATATAGCTAAGAAGATGAGCTTGAAGATTGCTGGGAAGACCAATCAAAATCATGGAAATATAGATAGCTTATCAAAGCCAAGTTTTTGTAGCAGTGGACACAGCGGTTGGAAACATCACTGGTCACTTGA
Organism: Ophioderma brevispina; assembly: GCA_023653785.1. Lineage (NCBI taxonomy): Eukaryota > Metazoa > Echinodermata > Ophiuroidea > Amphilepidida > Ophiodermatidae > Ophioderma > Ophioderma brevispina. The sequence goes on from JAMKCH010000791.1 coordinate 122,603, forward strand.
CCACCCGGGGAGTTGTCAAGTGTTAAAGTTGTTTGTCGATGGTTGCCTATGCCATATCTAGTCTTGTTCAAGAGCTCTGTGTCCACGTTCCGATGTGCAAAGCACCCAGCAAGGTGGGCAAAGCATAGGCAGCTCAATGGACCCAATCTTGGAGACACATCCCCGTATAATCATGATCATTGGTGTTGATCCCCCCCCCTGGGTTAGAGCCTGTACCAGCACTGCATTATTAGACACTATAGAAAGAATTGTCCAATGCAGGCTCATCTATTTTTAACAAGAAGTTTGCAGTTCTCTCGGTCTTTGCTCTCACTGATATTCAAGAATAAGTCTTGTGGGCTGCTCCATAAAAAACTTAAAAAAAAAACATTTTTAGTGACACACCTACACCACATACACATACAATACAATCCAATACAAACAGCAATTGATATAGCGCCTTCTCAAACAAGGTCAAAGAGCTTTACAAATAGAGAGTACTTACTATTTTAAGCCTAAAACCATAGTAATACAACCGGTTTGTAAAGATGAACCATGAAATAAGTACTTACATCAACTATAAAATAAAAAAAGAACAGCTGCACAATTAATATTATGGTGAGGCATAAACAAAAAACTAATTTTAGCCACACGATCAACTCGTAGACTAAGATGAAAATTTTAAGCTTTCTTAAAAGTAACCATGGACTTGGAGTGGCGAACAGATATAGGCAAAGAGTTTTTCCATAGGCTATGGGCCGCATTGCTGAAAAGCCCTGTCACCCCCCTGACTTATTTTGCTGGAACAGTGGGAGCGCTTGTCATCGCAGTTCGCAATCCTGGCCTGCCAGGAATTAAAGAGAGGTATTCGGACAATTATGATGGCATTTGTCCTGAAATCCCTGGTAAGTAATAAATCCTAGCTTAAAAGACAAACGTCCTCCCGAATTGGAGCCAATGGGCTCTTTTAAGGAGTGGTGTGGCTGGTGTCCTTCTAACAGATCTGAACACCAGCCTGGCTGCTTTATTTCTGTTCTGCAAAATCTGAAGTTTACTACTTTTACTCCGATCTCTGACCGACATTCCATACAAAATGCATTGCATAGTCCATGCGAGATAAATCAGCGAACGGACGAGAATGATGACAACTCTCAATGTGATTAAAGCGGCAATCCTGTAAAATATTGCGAAGGTGGAATTTTAACAACTTGAATGATTCCTTTACTGTTCACAGTCATAGACATTGTCTGATCGAACACGACACCAAGGTTTCTAATTGGCGAGGACTGGGGAACATCCACTGTCCCACCCTGATGGTAATATCTTTGAGGGACTTGTGTATAGAAATGAGCATTGCTATGAAAAAAAAATTCGTCTTTTCATCATTCAATTGATGTTACGCCGCATCCACTCCTGGATTTCGTCAAGAAAGTCTTTTGACAAGCAATGTTTGGCATCACCATCAACTTAGGATCAAATGTCAAATAAGAGCTGCACATCATAGCATACATGGTAAGCAATATTGTCCTTCCGGATGATTGATGCGATACAGTATTGTGTACATTATGAAACGAAGGCCCTACCACAGAACCCTGAGGAAGCCGGAAGGGAGATGATGCTGTTTGAAATTGCACACATACACACACACACAACAACGGATTCAAGTGTCCTGCCGCTATGCGGCGGCCCAACTACCAATTCTACTCTATGGAGCCATACAAATCAACTCCCCTTTTTGAAGTACACTGTTTTCATAAATCGCTCAGATACACGATCCCAATAAACTTCTAGCGTCCACTTGGGGGGTTTTTCCCGCCTCAAGAGCGAGCACCACCTAGCGCCTTGTTTCTTTCTAAGTAATAAAACTAGATGGCCTAACACTTGAGCACAGAATTCATAATTTTGGTTAACAATGTATTTACTATTGTGTGTCAATCGTGAGTAATATGCCAAAGTGGGTGTGCTGATTGGCCACATACACATGAATAATTCATTGTCCGCCCCTATATATTACCAACCCTAAGAAACATTTTCTTACCATCCAAGAATTTTCTTGAAATCATAAAACCCGGAAGTACAGAAAAGGCAAGACGAATGGTTCGCTTGGGAAAATTGTCTGCGCATGCAGCACCACTCATCGTGGCACTTTGCGTTACGAATAACAACACTGTAGCACTGCACACTGGCATCTTTGGGTTGTAGATTCCTAGCCTGAGCCAGGAGTAATACCGTATCTTCCCCGAAAGTATAGCCCCATGCTCGATTATAATCCCCCCCCATTTTGAAGAACTGAAGAATGTAGTAACAAAGAAAATCCTATATAATCCCACATAAGTTTTTTTGCTGAGGCACTAGAATTACAATGCCATTTTTTTGTTTATATCATTGCTGTTTTGGCATTATTTTCTTGTTATTTTCCTCACAAAATTAATTAGGTTTCTGCATCAGTTTCATTACTGGTCTTTGTTTATCACCCATCTCATTGTGACACTTGGAATATCTGGAATAAAGTTTAGCTCTGCAAGGCTGATGTGTTGACCCTTTGTGTTTTCATGCTAGGGGCTAGGGTGGAGATCCTATTATAATCCCAACTCCCAAATTCAAAGATAATTTCAGTTTAAAAAACGGTGGACTATCTAGGGCCAGTAACCAAAAACGATTAATTAAATGATGTTCATAAGCTGTAGCCCCTTCCCCTCTACGGAATGTCCTTTGTTGGCAGGCCACACAAGGCTGAACACAAACAGTTGAATAGATTCTCCATACACTCTGCCTCTTCACTGCCTATTGGTCGTGTCTGTTCTTGTACCCTAGTACACCACATAATAAAAGTCACCCGATGTTAAAATAACAGCTTCTAAAATTATGCTTTTAAGGCTAAAAAAGATTAAGGTCGATAGGTCATTCATTTTCTCTTTTTTTGTAACTCTTGAGTCTAACCACATTGTTAAGTCAGCTTATGTGATCAGCTTGTAACAGCACACATTTTAGGAATAAACTAGAATTTCGCCGTTTCTCGTCCTCTCCTGGCTTAATTCCGCGCTCGCTATATTCAGAATATAAGCTGTTGGCCGCTCCATGACCTTGACCCCGGGCACTGAACTTTGACCTCATCAACATATGATGGTCCCATGTGCACCTATGACACAAGTTTGGTTCCATTTGAAGTTCAAGTTTTTTTTCAATTTAGGTCAATTTTAACATTTTTTAGCCCATTTTTTTCAACTGACCTCACATGACCTTTGACCTCGATACAATTGAACCCCTTTTTTTTTGGGGGGGGGGATTTTTTCCTTTAAAAAAATCCCACATTACATCCCCATGGTGCACCTAGACAGAATTTGTTTCCAATTGAAGTTCACTTTTCAATTGAGTCAATTTACAAAACAAACTTAACAATTTTTGACAACACACATACAACAACACATACATCCACACATACCACGTACAACAGATTGCGAAGTGGTCCTTCCATCTATAGCTGGCGGCCCACAAAAAGAAAAGCTGTAGTGCCATGTAAATTGAGTTGTGGGCTGACTTATATTTTGTTCTTAATAGTAGAAAAACATTTTGGACATGTTTTTTTTTTGTTCCACATGTGTTGGATTACACAGCCAAGCATCTTTTTAGACCTAATGTAACCTTGGTATTTATGTATGGTCAATATATAGCGCAGTCTCCAACAAACAAAAATACTGGGATTCGGGAACAAACTTTTTTTGTTGCCCTCAGCAATTCCATTCATTAGAATGGCAAATTTGATATACTACATGCATTGCGCCTAATATTTTTTGCTGTAATAAATGAAAATTTTTCACATTCTTCATTAAAATTCCACATTTGTAAAGTCTGCAGAAATTATGAACCACATGATTGGTTGCTGTCATGGAACGAGCGCAGGAAGTGTTACCTATCAGCCTTGGTAGATGCGTGTATTTTAATCACTAATCATGTCAATGATCTCCTAAGACTAGGCTTTTTTGGACGCATTGAATCATTTTTTTCATGCTGAATCCAAATATGGTCATAATGCCTTATCTATCTTGACAGTTTTGAAAAAAAATACATCGGTCCTCGATCCTCCTTTTGTCGCCTTCCGTCGCTGTTGTAATGAGGCCCTAACACACCTTTGACCTTGATATGTGGACCTTGGACCTCCTAAACAAATGAGGGTTTGCATGTAAACTCCATAAACAATTTGGTTCCAATTTGACTTCAACTTTTCAAAATGAGGTCAATTTTACATTTTCAGCAACTTATCAACTGACCTCAACATGACTTTGACCTTGGTATTGCCCTTGACCCTCATCACACATGAGGGATCCCATGTTCAACCTATGATTCAAGTTTGGTTTCCAACTGAACATCAACTTTTTCAATGAGGTCAGATTTTACTTTTCAGCCTATTTTTACCACTTGACCTCACATGCCCTTAGATGAAACCTTGGCATGTGACCTTTGGACCTTGGCATGTGACTTGACCTTGGCCCCAACTGTGACCTTTGACCTTGGCATTGACATTTGACCTGGCATGTGACCTTTGAACCCCCATCAAAAATGGGGATACCATTTTGCACCTTTGATCCAAGTTTGGTTTAACATCCATCAAAAGTATGAGGATATTGCAGGCAAATGGTTCCAACCTTTTTCACAACAGACAACACCAACATCACCAACATACTACGAACGACCATCAACAACACTACGACTACAGTTCAGCACAAAGGTTGATCCCTAATGGTCTTCCATGCCTTAGGGCAGGCCGACCACCAAGTTGATCTCTGAATGACATAGTCCACTGCAGGGCCCCAAAGAATTTTTATGTTGGATACAACCTTTATTCCATATTAGGGCTGCAATGGACTACGCTAACTGTTGGGCAGGACATCACTTCCCATCTAGCTCACCAAGACTGCTCTGTTTTCTGGAACAATACAAGTCAGTGGTATTTAAAAATCAACAGCCTTCTTTTAGTTTTAACACACTCTATCTTCGTCTTCATCTTAATCCTTCCTTTTTATATGCAATGTAATTAACATAATTAACAAAGTCCTTTAACCTTATTCCCAACCTTCATTTCAATCCCCACCTCCACCCTAAATCCTAATATCTTCATCCCAATCCAGGTTGAAAATTTTGTGGAAAGGTGCAAGAATCTAAACAGATTTCTCAGTCAAGATTTATGAGAATCTACTTGGATTCTCACAACTTTGTTCAGGAGAATATTTGTGAGGATTCTTGGATTCCGCCGCAATTTTTTGGACCTTGCTAATCCTACATGTTGTACATGCAAACGGCAAATTTAATTACACCCCTACCCCTAACTAATTCCACACTAACAACCAGCCTAATCCAGTATCTTCCATACTAATCCTACTTTTTGTTAGTGCAGGCAATTACCATTAACAATCACTATTTTAATCACAATTGCCATCCTAATCCAGTATCTTCATGCTAATCCTACCCATCCTGTTAAAATACCGTGTCCATTACATTACAACCCCAACCTTTTCCTAATCCAATTTCTATTAACAATACAATCCCTAACTTAATCCTCCCTGCCATACTAATCCATTCATCTTTATCCCCTTCCCTAACCTTTTTTCTCTTATTTCCATACAAGTACAAACCCCTCCCCTATACCCCTTACTCTATCCAATTCAATCTACAAATCCTTAACCTAATCCTCCTTCATTCATCCCCACCTCAACCCTATTATCTATTTTTTTCATACTAATCCTACCTTTAAGGTATAGGCAAGTACGTCATGATCATGAACTGAATCCCAACCTCCATTTGAATTCCAGATCTTCATTTCATTAACCAAACCTAACCTTATCTCGTATTATATCCTAATTCAATCTCTCCATCTTAGGCATCCTCTGCAAGGCTAATTACAAAATCCTAAACTGTATCATACCAATCCCCACCTCAACCTTATTATCTAATTACCTTTATACTAATCGTACCTTCTACAGAATACCGGGCAAATTACAGGACAAACCCCAGGAGGTGGTGGCCAAGCCTCATCATTAATTAGCAACTCACCAAAATGCACACTTTTTTTTTTTTTTTTTTTTTTTTTTTTTTTTTTTTAAAAAAAAAAAAAAAAAAAAATTACAGCAATTACAGCGTGAAACCACAACCCATTTGCGGTGCTTTGATGTGGGTCGGCATGGGTGTTCCAGGACCCCACATACGGACCTCGTCCTCGTCGTATTAATACAAAAAAAATTCAGAACAACCCTTCCAATGAGGTTGAGTCTTCAACTCCAATGGTTCTGGAATAAGAAAATATTCCTTGACAACATATAAAAAAATTATTCAAAAACACATTATGTTTTAGAAAATCATCTAAATGACGCCTGATTTCCTTCCAATGTTGACTGAAAAATATTGCATTTCCCTTCTGAGAAGTGGAATGCCCCCAAATTACCTATAACACCCCCATAAGAAGTATGGTCCAACCCGTGACCCCAAGTCACACCCTGTCGACCTTAGCTCTTCCTTAACTTAATTCCGTTTGGGCCTCAAGCCCACACGGACGCGTGTCATTCAGGCTGTGGGGCGGGCTTGGAAGTGGGAAGTCAACATGGAAAGGAAATCAGGCTTCAGTTAGATGATTTATAAAACATATGTTTTGAATAAAATCATTACATCCTGAAATGATTTCCTTTACACCAATGTTGACTGAAACATATGCATTAACCCCGATGAATGAATATTTTCAATCAACAACCAGACTAGCACACTAAGTCGGAGGTGGAGCATGATATTTCAGGCAGTCAACAGAATGCAGCCAAAGGCGAGACCTGCCACTTAAACATCTTAAAGAAAACATATGTAAGGACCTAAAGGGAATTAACATACAAATCAGGGACATAGTGCTCACCTGAAACGGGAATACTTTTTTTCCGGGGCGAGCGTCATAGTCGATAACCGGATTGGAGACT
>JAMKCH010000792.1:0-40314 GCA_023653785.1 Ophioderma brevispina
AAAAAAGGTGTAGTATAATAGAGCGACGAAGATAATTTTCTCCCCAAAAATATGTCAACATTCTTATTGTGTTCCAACTACTGGGGGAGAATCCCCCGTTTGAAAAGAGGGCGCAGACTCAGCTTGCGGAGTAGCTTTTGGGGTGACAGTAGATAGGGGGTTTAGTATAGGGTGTTACTGTAAAAGAAGGACAACATTGCCAAAAAGGAACAGGGGAAAAAAGTGGGAGTATATTATTAGTACACTTTTTTTCCTCAGGAAAAAGTACAGAGGGAAAAAATGTGGTAGTATATATAGAGGCGACGAACATTATCCCATAGTATCACTTTTTTTTCCCCTGAGAAAATAATTACACAGGGGAAAAAAGTGGTAGTATATATAGAGCTACGAAGATAATTTTCTCCCCATAAATCAGGCAACATTCTATTGTGTTCCAACGACTGGGGGAGAATCCCCCGTTTGAAAAGGGGCGCAGACTCAGCTTGCTGGTAGCTTTTGGGGGTGACAGTCGATAAGGGGGTTTAGTAATAGGTGGGGGTTACTGTAAAAGAAGGACAAAATTGCCCAAAAAAGGACAGGGGAAAAAGTGGTAGTATATTCATGATAGTACCGACTTTTTTTCCCCTCAGGAAAAAAGTACATGGGAAAAAAGTGGTAGTATATATAGAGCGCAACATTACTATAGTCCCCGCCACACTTTTTTCCCCTGATGAAAATAATACACAGGGGAAAAAGTGTAGTATATATAGAGTCTACGAAATAATTTTCTCCCCAATAAATAGGCAACCTTCTTATTGTGTTCCAACGACTGGGGGAGAATCCCCGTTGAAAAGTGGCGCAGACTCCCCAAGCTTGTTTTTTGTTGCTGATAGCTTTTGGGGGTGACAGTTAATAAGGGGGTTTAGTAATAGGGGGTTACGGTAAAGAAGGACAAAATTGGCCCAAAAAGGACAGGGGAAAAAAGTGGTACTATTATTATACTACCCCAACTAACTTTTTTTCCCCTCAAAAAAAATAACAGGGGACAAAAGTGTACGATACTATAGACTACCACTTTTTTCCCCAGGAAAAAGTACAGGCCTAGGGAAAAAAAGTGGGGTAGTAGAATAGAGAGCTGACGAACATAATATAGTACCACGTTTTTCCCCTCAGGGTCAAAAAAATCATGGAAAAAGTGGTTCTATATATAGAGAGCAACGAACATTATATATAGTACTCACTTTTTTCCCCTCAGGAAAAAAATACAGGGGAAAAAAGTGTAGTATATATAGAGCGACGAACATTATTATCTGTACCACTTTTTCCCCTGATGAAAATAATTACACAGGGGAAAAAAATTGGTAGTAATATATAGAGCGAACAAGATAATTTTCTCCCCAATAATAGGAACATTCTTATTTTTTTTGTTTTCCAACGACTGGGGATAATCCCCGTTTGAAAAGGGGCGCAGACTCAGCTTGCTGAGTAGTCTTTGGGGGTGACAGTAGTAAGGGGGTTAGTAATAGGGGTTACTGTAAAAGAAGGACAAAATTGCCAAAAAAGGACAGGGGAAAAAGTGGTAGTATCTATATATAGTACCACTTTGTTCCCCTCAGGAAAAAGTACAGGGGAAAAGTGTTAGTATATATCGAGCGACGAACATTATCTAAATAGTACCACTTTTTTCCCCTGAGGGAAAATATTACACAGGGGAAAAAAGTCGGTCGGGTAGTATATATAGAGCGACGAAGGATAATTTCCTCCCAATAAATAGGCAACATTTCTATGTGTTCCAACGACTGGGGGAGAATCCCAGTTTGAAAAGGGGCGCAGACTCAGTTGCTGAGGAGCTTTGGGGGGTGACAGTAGATAAGGGGGTTTGTAATAGGGGGTTACTGTAAAAGAAGGGACAAAAATTGGCCCAATAAAGGAGGACAGGGGAAAAAAAAAGTGGGTACGATTATTATACTACCACTTCTTTTCCCTCCAAAAAACTATCAGGGGCAGGAAAAAAATGGTACTATATATATACTCCACTTTTTTCCCCTCATGAAAAAAAATACAGGGGAAAAAAGTGGTGTTATATATATAGCGCGACGAACATTATATATAGTACCACTTTTTTCCCCTTGATGAAAAAAAATACAGGGGAAACAAGTGGTAGAGTATATATAGAGCGACGAACATTATATATAGACCACTTTTTTCCCTGAGGAAAAAAATTACACAGGGGAAAAAGTGGTACATATATTATTATCACTTTTTCCCCTCAAAAAAAAAATACAGGGGAAAAAAGTGGTACTATATAAATACTACCACTTTTTTCCCCCATGAAAAAAAAAATACAGGGGAAAAAGTGGTAGTATAATAGAGCGACGAACAGTATATTATAGTACCACTTTTTTCCCCTATAAAATAATTACACAGGGGAAAAAAGTGGTAGTTAATTATGAGACGGGGCGAAGATAATTTCCTCCCAAATAGATAGGCAACATTCTTAAGTGGTAGTATAATATATAGTACATTTTGTCCCCTCAGGTGGTAGTAGAACGGTGGATTAAATGTTTGTAACACAGCCCTAATTCTTTGAGAAAGGGCTCAGACACAGCTTGCTCCAGAGTTGGGTGTATTGGGCGGGATGCATGAAATGCACGTTATTTTTTTTTCCTTACAAAATCAAGCAAAAATAAGTTCCTTTTTTAGAACCTTGGCAACCACTGATGAACCATTTTCCCCTGAGGGGAAAAAAGTGGTACAGTTGCCCCGATCCTTGGTACCCATTGGACTTTAAATGTTAATTTCATATAGTGCGACTCAGAGATGTTTGTAATATATATTTTTGTGCATTTATTAAAATAGTCAACTATACAACTAGATGTTCTCCTAAAATTGTCCCCCCCCCAAAAAATTTCCAACAGTTGCGATGGATCGAATTTTTTTTTTCGTTTCGGTGCAATAAACATTTATGTATAGGATGGTATAACAGTGCCATAGAATACGTGTCATCTAGCAAAATTTCGGGATCCGGAATTTGATAACAAAGTTATTATTTTTTTTTCTATATGAATGACGTAATTTCACACAGGTTATAGTAATGGACACATTGTATATATGCCAAAATCACGAGGACGCGCCCCTGGGGAAAATATCTGAATTCGGCCTTAATAAGGTCAGAGAGGCACTCTTTATTTAAAAAAATCATAATGACAAACCAGTGGAAACCAGCACACAAAACTAATAACCAATATGACAATATCCCACTGTTTTTTTAGCTGACGAGACCCATATACCTTAATAGGTGGAAATATATTTTTACCGGTAGGGCTTGTTGTAACTATGAAAACAGTTCATACTGTCATAACATGATAAGTTACTGTTTACCTGTTGAATGCTAAACGGATATTAACACAGACGAGATAAATATATTTGATTCATTGACGGGGCCTGGATTTTCTCGAAATGTAACGATTTCCATTTGCCAATCATCTGACTTTTAAAAAAAAGCTTATGAAAAGGCTCATCTTACTGATCCATGGATCGTCGGTAGGGTCGATTTTGTAAAGTCTGTCTGGAATAGGCCTGTAGCGGCAAGAATCCCTAAATGTTTTGATGTTCTGTCCTTGGTGTTAACACGTACAAGCGCAATTATGACGAAAAATTATGACTTTTTTTTTTATATTTTAATCAAGTACTATTTTCTTTACAACCCAATGAAGCTGTGACTAACCGAAAAAAATTGAAGGTGTAATGACTTAAATTTTTGAAAGTGATGTTTTTAAAAACTTATGTTAAATCCTACAAAAAAGAGAAATACTCTAAAACTTTCGTTATACACTTCTGTAAACCTTTTTGAAAAAAGAATTCATTGATAATTCCTATCAATTCAGTGAAACGCAGTAAGAGTTGTATTTCTTTAATGATGATAAAACAAACTGAATATTTTTACCGTAAAGGGATACCAAGTCAAACTGGTTCCCATCCCTGGATGACTATTTATGCGAAGTCTAATGTGTGAAACTTTGGGGTATATTACCCTTGGTCTGAGTGTTCATATAAACTGTCTAATTCACGTGGTGCCCGAAACCTTAAAGTATCCTTTCCATGCGCTCGAAACTTTCAAGCAGTTTATCTGACATAAACACATGTAGGTAACAACATCTGCAGATGAATAAAGAAACACAGAATTTCAATTGTCTTTGCCACGCTCTGTATTTGAAAAATCTGCCTTCAATATACGTTAGATATAGGTGACACCTGTTTCCTGTTCTTTTTGTGTAAAGAACCTTGGAGTTCTGTTGATTTCACCATGATATACCCAAAAAAAAAAAAAACAAAATCAGATGGACTATAGTAAGAGTGTAAGTTACGCATATTTCTAATTTATGGCTTATTCGACGTTTATCACTTTTGATTCTTGCCACTATGGCTGTCGATCATTGGTCTTGTCGCCGCATTGACTATGCCACTATACGGTGGTGGTCTTTTGGCGGGGCCATGTCTAACAGGGTGTAAAGCCTTAAAATAAACTTCCCTGCCTGGATGGTTAATGATGCCAAACTCTAATCATTGGGTAAAGCATGAGTGTGTAATCAACGTCATCTTTTTATTGCTCTATCCAATTTTTGACAAGACACCGATATGACACATTTTGTATATTTAGGCAAGTCACGAAATTTGAGTATTGGTATCTGATTGACAATTATGATAGCGCTATACAGAAAATCTCCTTTTCACCGAATTTCGGATCAAATGTATGTTGGGTATATTTGACAGCGTTAACACTTTGAAACACAATCTATGAGAGTAAGTAGCTTTAAGACTGTTGTATTTAAAGCTAATGTCCAGCAAGGACAAAATGGTCAGATTTTTTTTCTCGTAGAAGCATTATCACCAAAAACGTTACGATTACCAAATTTCGCTGTTCAATAGTAGAAGCGAAGGACCAAGGACTGTATGTTAATATAGTTTGCGTCAACCACCTGTAACACTATATACAGGGAGAACCTAAAATAGCCAACATATCCGATATTCGCAGGAATAAGGATAACTCTGTACTCTCATAAGTTATTTTTTTTCCAACGGAATAATTGACACCCCCCTGAAAGGAGAAACAGCAGTGTTCGATGATGTGAATCTCCGCTTAAATTAGTGTTGGACTAAGTTTAAACCTGTCCCCGGTAATGCTCCGTACGCGTGAATTAAAATACACGTTTGTCCTTAGTAGGTTGCGTTTGGTCTTATCACTTGCAACATGGTGAAAACATATGTTGGGATATCTACACTGTTACAGATATTCAAACTCTGATTTTGATGATTGTTTTCGTTTTCTGAGTTAGCAAATCACGATACTATGTGATTTCACAGCACGGGTGACAAGAAAAATGTGATTTTTTTCTGGTACCAAAAAATTTCAATTTTGATGGGGTTAAAAGTACTATCAGTGATTTGTTAAATCGGGAATTGAAAAAGAAAGTAGTAAAATAATCACTGAGACTGTGGCATGTCTATAACAAATGCATACCCTACAAGTGTGAAAACAAAACCAATTGGGATGTTTTAAATGTATATATGTAAGTTCCTGCATTTTGCTAACATAAATTAAAGTAGGCTTCTTTTAAAGGACAGGAGGAGATTTTAGGATACGAATTTGTCTCACCACCTACGAGAAACATTTGAAGGTTTATTGGAAAAACAGGTGCAAAAGAAAACCGCAAACCTTGTTTTGAACTTGCCTGACTATCGTAATCGGTCCCCATAGAAAACCGTGCTTTGACTTTCTGTCGTGCAGACACAGAGAAGTACTACATCATCATCTTATGACATATAGAAGGCGTATTCGGCTTGTTCACTTCATTTCAGGTGGGATATAATACATTGGAACGCATTCCAAATATATGTAAAACCGGGGGTTCGAGAACAAATTGGGGCCGCTTTCTTTCTGGAAATCTCCTATGTCTCTTTAAGTACATTCCCACCATGACTGCTGCATACACAGTTAAGGCCAGCGTCCGAATTAAGGAAAATAAAGTGGTTGTCCACGGACAGCCATGTTGCAATTTTTGGGTGTCCGGCAAAACTGTGGTTGTCATTTTGCAACAAACCTGTCTGTATAATATAAATGAAGCGCCTGCTGTTTAGGTATGCAGTTTAGGTCTGAGCATTTCTGAGTTACAAAGGCTTTCATTTGAAACAATTTATCGGCTGTGTCAGGTTGTGGCGTATTCAAAGTGACTTTTGGCTCTAGATTGTATGCACTGTTAAAAATAAACCTGTAAAAAAACAGGCATTTGACTGGCAGCTGGGACTCACTACATGCAGAAAGTAAAATAACTGGAGCCGTAAAAATACGAAACCATTGCAGGAAACTTAAAATAACGGCGTAAAATCTCAGCTTCAACGTTATTGTTGGTTTTTGACTTAATTGTTTAAACAATATTAAGAATTAAAACGTTATTACAATCCTCTGGCCGAATGTTCACGTTGTAGCTATGGCATCATACAAACGTTGTATCTACGTTACCACGTGGGTGTAAAAAAGTTATATTTCAGGCAAACAAGTTTGAGAAAAAAGGCAATAAACAAAGGAAAACGTGAAGAAATAAAGATTTAAACCAGTTTATACACTTTGTTTTATATGGTAATGTACTACACTTCATGTCACCAATTATTTAAATCTCTATGAAAAACTTAAAGCGGCATTTCGTGATCCACAGCCTCCGTCCCCCTCCCCAACTTACCTAACAATTTGAGATTTTTTTTTTATATCAGCTGAACCGGTAGCCTTAGTATCCACGTGTGCCCCATCTTACTTGCAATTCCTGCGGCCGCATCTTCTGTGGAGAAATTTGCAAAATTTTGGTATTTTCTGTCCGTAAAAACGGACAGAAATTTTACAGCATAGTAGCCTATGGTACCGTGGAAAACGAGCAATTGCTCATAACACAAAACCGCAAGATCGGGATCAGCTCAATTTTGAGAATAAAGCTTTTTCTCAAGGATATGCTAGTGATCAATGGATAAACGAAGCGGTCTGAAATCACGAAATGGCAGCTTTAATACATGTACCTGATTCGAACCAGGACCTTAAGATTACAAGTCCTAAACCTTATCCACTACACTACATGACTTTACTGATAGCAGATGCTAAAATTAAATATAAATGTGTGTGTGGACTACTTTACAAAAAGAAGAACTTTCTTATAACAAAAACTTAATATACGGGAAAATATAATAACGGTCAGGCGTATAAAATACTAACCTTTTTCAAAAATGTTTTTTTAAAAGTATTATTTTTAGAGCACTATTTATTTACATTTTTCACTGCTTCCCTTCCAATTTGTAATTTTATGTTAGGTATAGGTAATAAAGCGTGAAGATTATTGAATAATTGGGGTTTACCGTAATTTAAAAGGTAAAGTCTGGTAAAATTAGGAACATTTTTAACAGTGTGGTTGTCCTACGGGCAACTGTAGAATCATTTTTGGTTGTCCGGCGCTCAATTTGGTTGTCCCGGGCGAACGGACAACCGCTATTTCAAACGCTGGTTAAAGGTACTATCAGTGATTCGCTAAATCAGAAAATTGAAAAATCATCAAAAATCAGATTTTTGCATGTCTGTAACAAGTACAGGTACCCTAACATACCCTGCAAATGATAAGGCCAGAAGCAAGCTAATAAGTACAAAATCGGGTATTTTAGTCATTAGTGTCCGAACGAACACTTCCTACAACATGTAATTGAACTTAGAGTCATATCTTTGAACACTGCCGTTTTCTTCCTTTTCTGTCGATTCTTTGAATGAAAACCTGTAAAAGCTGTAATTTTACGGGATTTTGTTGGCAGAATTGCTGCCAGTATTTTCCTGTAAAATTACAGTATTTTTTTCTGTCAATTTTAGTACTTAATCGTATAATTGAAAATTCATAATTGTGTATAATAATGTTGATGCTCATTATAATTCGAATAAAGGCTCCACGTTTAAATTGATCATTATAGGCCTGGAAATTGAACATAAAATTTACAGTATTTTGCTGTATTTCCAAATTACAGTCAAATACTGTAAGTTTTTACAGTATTTTACTGTAAATTGCACTGTAATTTTTTACAGTGAAGTTAGCATTAAAGCATAGAGCACCTGACGATAATGTTGGTATATTCGTAAATCACTTTGACTCCACTATGGCTAAACTCCAACCAATTTTTAATCAAGTCTATGTTATTGGAGATTTTAATCTCCCAAATATCAAGGGTTGTGTTGACACAGTTCTTCATAACATCTCTGCTCATGAACAAGCTTTTTGTGATTCTGCAATGAAATTTTTCCTGTATCAGATGAGCCAAATTCCATCTAGAAAGAAAAATAATAACATTCTTGATCTTATTTTCACTTCTGCTCCTGAGAAATTTTTGAACTTTCACTCTAGTGAATTCTTTCCTACTGATCACAAACTGCTTGAGTTTTCAATTTGTACTAGAGTCAAAAGGATTAAAAGTGTTAGTCGATTGTGTTTGATTTAAGAAAGGCAAACTTTTTAACATCATTAGGTCTGAGCTCGCCAAAAACCGATTTCAGCAATGTTTTCAAGGCACCATGTGAATGTGCCTGGGTGGACTGCATTGAGCCAACATTGGTGCACCAATATTTTGGATACCGCCATCGAAAGGTAAATCCGGGGACTCTATGCACCTGGCTGGATTGATGCTGATATTAGGCGAGCTTCAAAAAGAAAAGTCACAGCCTGGAGACGTGCCGAAAAAAAAAAAAGTGATTCTGCGCAGCACTGAATCTTTCGCAGCTGCGTAATCGCTTGAAGAATCTTATCTCTTTCAAATACAATCAATATAGTTGAGAAACTTTGGTACCACGCTTACATCCAACCCCAGAGATTTTGGACCTTTTTTTTTTTTAGAGCAAAAAAAAAATCCAGATCACTCCCCAAGATCATTTATACAGCATGTCTCTGCTAGTGAACTAAAGATATTGCTGGTTGTTCAATGCCTATATTTTATTCAGTGTTTACAAAACCAAAAAACATTTTCTCAGCTTCCAGATATTCCATCATTTGAGCACCGTAGGGGTATATACATCTAGTGATTCTGAGTTTTGGACATTTTAAAGAATTTGACATTGCCAAGAAGAAGATTGGGACCAGATGGCATCTCTCCAAACGTCCGCAGGGAATGTGATTCCAGATTGTTTCACCCTTATGCTTTATTTTTAATATGTCCCTTAGTACAGGGGAGTTGACGAGTGATTGGCTCTTGGCTAATGTAGGTCCGTATTCAAAAAGGGGATAAGCATAGGTGGAGAATTACGACCAATTTCACTTTCTGTATTTGCAAACAAAGTCATGGAAAAGGGCTGTTTTTCAATGTTCTTTTCCCTCATATAAGGAAAAGCTTATCCATCTTCAACATGGTTTGTTATAAAGGAACGTTCAACTGTCACTCAACTCATTTCTGTTTTTCATGAATAAGTACCAAAGGACGCAGAGCTGGGCAAGGTCGATTAGGATATACCTGGACTGTTCAAAAGCCTTGACAGTTTTTGTCTCTCATACCTGCATGTTCACAAATTAAAATCTTTTGGCAATCCACTCAACCTCCTTGGTTGGTTCAAATCAGATGTCCAATCGGAAACAAGTGTTGTGTGAAGGTACTTTTCGACGGCTCCCAGAGCTGTCAGGAGTACACAGGGCCCATTTAGGCCTTTTTGTTCTTTTGTATATCAATGGACATGCCCAGTTCTGCCCCAAAAAAGCACTGCAATTGCTTTATTTTGATGACGACTCTAGTTGTTTTACGAAATATTTTAAGAACCATGTCTGATTGCACAATACTCCAGGATGATATTGATGCTCTCTTGGATTGGAGTAGTACATGGGATCTGAAATTTCATCCATCATAATGTCAGATTATTTCAATGACTCGATCCCAGGAATTTTATGAATATTTGATTATAAAATGAATGGTATTGTCCTTGACAGAATCACTTCGTCCGAGATCTTGGTGTTGAAGTCTCTCTAAATTACCTGGAATGAACCACACAGTAAAATTGTTAGCAGTGGCAATAAAAAATTAGGCATATTAAAAACGTCAATTGTATAATGCACAGAATGGTAGCTAAAAACTCTCTACTCAGCCCTTGTCACGAGTGATTTAGAATATGCTAGCTCCTGTGGAATGGTACATCTAAAACAATGATTCAGTGATTGAAAGTGTTCAGAGGAGAGCTACTAAGGATTCTGCACTGATCCTGACCATGGAGCATAGAGATAGACACTTAAAACTGATCGGTTCCATTAACAATATAGAGAGAAATAAGTGATCTTAACCTATTCTACAGATGCAGGTTTGGTCAGTATGACATTTTATTAGGATCATTTTTGTTTTTGATTCACCAGTGCAGGGCCATCCCACCGCTAGGTCTTCCTGTGATTGCATTTCTTATTCCTCAGGTTTGCAAAACAGAGTCTAATTAAAGCCACATTTTTTTTTTCACCGGATTGTCCTTTTTGGACATCAACTACCTCCAATAGATCCCACTACATCTTTCTCAATTTTTAAATCTCAGGTCTTGATTTTTACAAATCCAAATTCACATTCAGTTCGACTCAGCGAATACTTGTTCTTGGCTGTGGACCCAAACTGTCGCTGTATTCTGCAGAGTTTGTTAAAAAACTCCCTCCCTTTAGATTTCTGTTTTGGCCTCCTAGGTGGGATGATCATAGAGGTGCTTGTCACTGTTACATCCTATCCTTTCCACTGGTATTTGTGGCAATTTTAAAAAAAATCCTGTTTGCCAGTGCAATTTTAATTTTAATTTGTATTTTATCATTTTCTATATTGTAATATATTCTATGTTTCATTTTAACCAGTGATAAAGTGTAATAAATAAAATAAAATAAAATAAATAAATATTAATTTTATAAAATTTAAAAAAAAAGTTTGGCCTTATCCCAAAAAAGTGAGGGAGGGCTACGAGAATCTGACTGATAATTTTTATGAGGCCTATAAGCATGATAAGGTGCAAATCTACTGTCACATCAATATCTTTGAATATGCCCATGCAACAACAAAAGATGAGTGTCAGAATTTGCTCAAAAATCATGACGGGTGCATAACGAATTGTGGCAGTGATGTCACTGCCATCAACTAGCAGACAATAAAAAGTTAGGGTTATTAATTTGCCGCAATTTTTGTATGTTGGGTTCATTTCATTTTCTTACTCTATCGCCATTAAGGTAATCGATTATTTGGTAGTACGCATTACAGCCGTAGTTCACTTTTAACTTAATATTTGGCCGTAATTATAATACACGACGCACCTGTAAGCATCATGTGCTTTATTCTGTTAACGGAATGAAGGCTTGATATAGAGTATAGGAAGGGCATTATGTAATTATGCCAAACATTGTTATCGTACTGAAATTAAAGGGACATTTCGTGATCCACAGCCTCGTCCCACCGATTTACCTCAAAGAAATATAGATTTTTATATCATCTGAACTGTATGCCCAGGTAGTATGTGTGCCCAATCTTACCTGCAAATTCGATCTACTTTGGGAGAAATTCGTAATTTTGTATTTTCTGTCCGTAAACGGACAGAAATTATAACACAGTGGCCTGTGGGGCAGCGCGATACAACTAATTTGATCATAACATCAAAACGCAACTTCAGAATAAAGTGAAATTTTGGAATTGACCTTTCTTGAGGATATTTAGTGAATCATAAACAAAAATAAATGTGCTAGGATCACGAAATGCACCTTTAACATTCATCATAGTAATGTCTCCTTTACCAAAAAACCTTAAAAGGTGCATTTCGTGATTTCAACACTTTCTGTTTTATTCATTGTTGACTAGATATCCTTGACAAAAGCATATTCACAAAATTTGAGTTGATCCCGATTTTGCGGTTTTGTGTTATGAGCAATTGCTTGTTTCTCACGGTCCCATAGGCCACTGTGTTGTAATTTCTGTCCGTTTACGGACAGAAAATACAAAATCGCGAATTTCTTACAGATGCGACCGAATTTGCAAGTAAGATTAGGTACATGTGGATTACTAAGGCTAACGGTTCAGATGACATAAAAATCTCAACTTTTTTTTAGGTAAGTCGGGGGGACGAGTTTGTGGGATAACGAAAATGGCCCCTTTACTTTATGTGGTAGCCATGCTTTAATCTGGCCACAACGGTACTACTGAAGAAGAGGTGTTGACCATATGGTAGGCGCATTGCGCTATAGCGTAACCATCTACTTCCAGCTGGTGGAACTTTCGACCCTTTCACCGACAAAAACAGTTGCAGTGCACAACTGGTACACCACCCATAGCTACCTAATTGTAGAATTAGTAGATTACCACCCTGCCAATTTCAGTACCAGAACTCTAAAACAATCTGTGCTATTCTGTGAGTGCATTTGTCTGTCAGCAAACTCCCATACATTACTTTACACAACAATATATGCCGGCTCTCGAATTTGACAAGTGAAATGTAGTCTGCACTTGAAAAAGGGGGACTCTGTGAGCGTGTGTCTCCCTGACTTTTTAAAATGTCCAAAACGGATCATATGGGATGATGAAGAGTGTCAAGTCTGATGTGAAATTATTAGATACCGCGATATACCGCTGATGTTGAGGACATGTTAGCCATGTCAAATGCATTGCACTCGTATTTAGAATATTTCCAAGAAGACAGATCTATTTTGGTAAATGAAATGACATTAAAATATGGTTTTGTTTTTGATTTGATTTAAAAAGATAATAATTTCTTAACCGGGTGCTTTTTATTGGATGATCTTTTTAGTTACAAATTAAAACATCAAACAAGAACTATAGTTTCTTTTCTTTTGGACACAATGCCAAAAAGCAGTATGTATCGTCATGTGAGTGCAACAAAGTCGTAACTGTGATTGGCGAAATGGAGTTTTAAATGTATTGTTTGATATGATTTTATCCGTTGACAGGCTCAAATTTATTGCAGAGTTATTAGTCTAAAATACGCCTAATAGTGTTGTAGATACGGGACATTGGTGCAATCAAGATTACATTTCTGTTAAGTGCAATAGAGTCGTAACTGATAGATACGACTTTGTTGCACAGGAAAACAAGTTATATCAGAGATGCGCCATTTTGTTTAAGGCGACGGTTTTTAGAAGATGCGCAAAACAATCTACCAATATTTGGATTGAAAGCTCATTTTCAGTTGTTACCAAATTTATGCAATATTGATAAAATACACTTAATAACATCTTAAAAAATGTAGTTACAACTTCTTGCCTCGAATATTAGTTCAACTCCGTATTTAAGTATTGCACAATTTAACACATATTTCAAGTAAAAGGGACAATTTATTGCAGAGTTATTAGGTAATTAGGAGCTGATAGACAATTAAACCTAATTAGGTGTAGATGAATGTGTTGGACTTAATACTGCATGTCATGGTTACGCCGCCCTTAATTGACTAATTACTTATTAATTAGTCCAGTTAAAGGGCACTATGAGTGATTGCTGAATCAGAAAATCGAAAAAACATCATCAAAAAAACAGATTTTGCTTGTTTGTAACAGTAAGGAATCATAAATACCCTGCAAATGATACAACCAGAAGCCAACATAATAAGGACCAAAATCGCGTTTAAGTCCTACTGTCCGGACGGGACATTACTACAATCGTAATTGAATACAGATTCGAATCCTTTGAAACACTGCCGTTTTCTCCTTTTCTGTCAAATTTTTCAGTTGAAAAAAGGTAACTTATGAGGAATTCTACAGAATGATCCCTCACTTTTAAGATATTCTGCAAATTTCAATATTTGACTCGTTCGGAGTATAAAGCACTGAGAGGGCTTTTAATTATCATATAATATTTTGTACAAAAAATAATTGTCATCATGGAATAGAACTTTCATTCTAAAGCTCACTCTGAATGAAACACAAAAATGCTTCTGTAAACATCATGAAAATGTAGATACGACTTTGTTGAAATAAAAAAAAACCGAAAAAAATAAAATATTTGTGATACAAAAATGGTCATCATAGAGGTAGGAGTTTTAAACCACTTTTTGACATGGCAAAATGGATCATGTTGGATGATGAAGCGTGTTTAAAGTCTAAGTGAAATAATACATGTGCGTAAGTGACTTAGACGATGCGCCACTGAGGGAATTTGTTATGTAACGTGTAATCTGCTCAATTGGTCACAAGCTGAGGGAAGACAGAATCGAGGGTCACAATTAACACGAACCCTAATAGCCGGAAGAAGGTAATAGGTACGTAAGAATAAGCAAGCCAATATATAATCATGAACTAGTTTTTCCTATAGCATATAAAAGAATAAAACATTACATATCTTATGGATAATTTCACCATCAGTGGAAATCCTAACCGGCCATTTTTTCGCAAATAGGTACACATCACCACGTACTAAGTTGTAAGGTAGGATCATTCGAATAAATGGTCTTACAGAACAAATGACCATAAAATCAAATCCCCTACTCATTTGTCCCAAACTGACTAGGTAAGATTGAACTTTCCTCCACATATTTGCAAGTTTCGAGACATGCGAGTGTTTTATGTTTTTATTTATTTTTAAAATTCCCTAATGTTTTCATTAAATAATTTTTCCCAGCCTAACTGGAAGATGCTTTTGAACTGACACTCCAGGGATATGTGTATAAACAAAATACTAAAATTCTAAGTATGGACATTTTTCAATCAGTGTTTATGTTGGTTAGAAAATTATTTTAGGGAATAAAAATTTAGGGAAATTAAAAACACACTGAATTTCAAATAGAACCACTCAATATGCAAAAATTTAACGGAGAGGATTTCTAAATTGATTTCCTTTCATATGACACCTTATTCATCACAATGTTCCCTTAGGAAAATTTCCTCGCACATTGGAAAAACTTCAGTTTTATAGCAATAATCAACAAAAAAAGGGTTGTTGCGACCACCTGTGCTTTGTTTTGTTGACATACCAGAAACATAAAAACAATTATATGGATAGTGATATTTCTCTAACCATAAAAAAAAAAACACCCAATCTTATAACACCTCAATATTTTGGGAAAAGAAATGAAATAAAATGGGAGTTTTTTTTTCACAAAATGCCCCATTTTGGTCCATTTTCTATACTGCCTAAACCAGTCACTGTACAAAGTCTCTAGGAATTGAAAATGCATTATGTGACCTATCTCCAAAATGCCTTTGGAAATTTAAAATTGGCACAGATGTTTCTTTCCCAATACACCATTTCATGAGAATTTCAATGAGATCTGGGCACAAAGCCGTACGAACATGAGACTATTTCCACGGGGAAATCGGACCGACGAAAACAAAACAATCAATTTCTTGAAAACACGCCTCACAAATCGCAAAAATCCCATTTTCTTTCACAAAAAAAAAAACCAAACAAACAAACAAAACAAAACAAGCCTTTCGGCCTGAGAGAAGAATTAACGCATAATATGAACCAATTTATAGCCCTCCAAACAACGCTTCCCTATCAAAAACCGTTGACAGAAGTTCCAAATTCCCACTCAAATGCAAAAGGCAGATACTACCCCCATGGCCCATTTTCCTTTCCATGACACCTTACTGTCTTCTGTAGACACACTTTTGGACTCTCAAAAGTAGACCAATTGTAATATACAGACAAAGTTGATGAATTATTTAAATACCACTGAGGTGAAGACATGTACCATGTTAAACGCCTCGCAGTCGTATTTGCGAATAGTTCCAAGAAGACACATCTTCTAGTATTTGGGTAAATGAATGACATTGAAAATATGTTTTTCGTTTTTGCTTTTGATAAAAAATAATTTCTTAACCTGAGTTTTCTTCTTTTATGATTGCGTTGCTTATAAGTTACAGATGAATTACCAGATAAGAAATGTAATAGCTTTGTTCTTATGGTATCATGCCAAGATGCAGTATGTAAATATTTATGGTGACACAAAAATAACTTGGTAATCTAATGGATTTAGGGGTTTCAGAGATATTACCCACCCCCCGATAAAACATTCGCAGTTGGAACAAGCAATCAGATTGAATCAATTGCCATAATTGTAGTCATATTACCAGTGCAAATTGCAGTAACAGTAATATGTTCAAATCAAATTTTACATTTTGTGAACAAAAGATGAGACAAACAAATGTTCTATGGTTGATTTTCTGTAGGGAAATGTTTGATTTGCAGGTATAGATACTGAATCTCGTCATCTCCATATTATCAGATTATCTCGGATTAGTATACAAAGCTAGGTATAGTATCAAGTTTCGTCCGGGTTTCGCTGTCATTGTGGCCCGTGTCTGTAGGTTAAACACCATATAACTCACTTGTCTCTATGCTTATACAGAGAAGTCTATAGAAAAAATGGCAACTTTGAGCATATTTCTTTCAAATTTAAAATCTTGGCTGGTGGTAAACACCACTAACCCAATTATACACATCATGGGAAAATGGCAACTTTGAACATATTTCACATTTGAAAACTCTCACAGAGGAAATATAACAATATCGCACTATAGTACAAGCCAAAATCACCAAATAGCAAAATTTTCAACATATATCACTAAATGCAGAGTACATCAAAACGCCCAGCAAAATGCTCTATTGTCGGTAAGGTTTACTCTGCTTATAGTGGGCAAGTAAAATCGATGAACGCGCAGAAAACTGTCTTAAATTTGCTCTAAAATGCCATTTAATTAAAAGAAGGTCTACCATGTCAATCATGAAAGTTACACCACCTTTTAAATGTAGCTAGTGCACTTTTTTCAGATGCCATACAAGTGAGTCCACCCTTGATTTGTGATCCTTACGGTAGCCTGGTTAGTGTTGGCAGAGCACATGATCCATCAAATATATATAACCAGAGTGCGTTGGGTTCGATTCCCCATGTTCCCGGTCGCCACGCCATGCCACATACTTGCAAAATACCATCTATTCTTTTATATAATTTTGCATAATTTTTCTAAAGACTATATTTGGAAAATTTTGTACTCAAAAAAGAATAGAGCGTATCGAATACGACGTTATACTTAAAGCATGATGACAAGAGACGATATGTCGATCTTAATAAAAGGCAACAATTTGGCAAAATAAATCAAATTTGGGGCCAAATATCCAAAATAATCATGCACCTGGCAAAGAGGAGCCAGAACTGTGTTACTGATTGTATCATCAGCAGATCAGTAGAGTGATTCTTGATTATGTCACCGAGGATATAAATAGGCTTATCTATAAAGTATTGTCACGGTTGACCGGTATGATGCTTAATTTATTCGATAATCACCCAACTGATGTCACAAGTATGACTATACTGTATATCTGACCCCATAGCAATTAAGAGTATGTTTATTCTGCTTATTTTGCCCAAAGTTTGAGTTATTTTTTGCCAAAATTGTACCTTCTGTATTACGTAACCTCTTGGTTATTTTGTCCCCGCCGAACTAAGTTCGGAATGGGTATTATAAAATGGTGTCTGTCCGTATGTCCGTGTGTCTGTGAGAAAAATGTTAACCCTTAAAGGGCCTGTGATAAAAATGTTAACCCTATTTGCTGTATCTTTGAAACGGTAAATCGGAAAAGCAAAATTCCTTCGCTGCATGAAAGTCCATCATGGCATGCATCTTTTGGCGATTTGAAAGTGCATGATATACCCGGGTTAGGTATGAAAATGAGCTAATTAAATATGCGTAATTACTGTATCGCTAAAACGGTACATCAGATATGCACTGAATTCCTTCGCCACATGAAACATTACTATGTCATACATCTTTTGTGTGAATCAAAATTGGGGTCAAAGGGCATGTGCCAAGGCATTCTTTGATGCGAATGAGCTAATTAAATATGTGTAAGTGCTGTATCTCTAAAACGGTACATTGGATATGCAAAATTCCCTGAAAGACTACCATGCCATACATCTTTTGTGTGAATCATAATTTGGGTCAAAGGGCACGTGGGCCAATTAAAGGGACATTCTTTTATGGAAACGAGCTAATTAAATATGTGTAATTGCTGTATTACTAACTGACGGTACACCCGATATGCAAAATCCCCTAGCCACACGCAAGATTATCATGTTATGCATCTTTTGTATGAATCATATTTGGTCAAAGGGCATGTACACCAATTAAAGGGTCATTCTTTTAAAATTTTAAAAATGCAACTGTCAATATTTGGAGTTCCTTTAGGCATGGTGGATGGAAGCGGGATGAAAAGCGTCAAAGGGGAAAGCTTGCAGAATATGAACTTTTTTGGCCCCTGGGCCCCACGGTCCTTTGTTTGCTTACAAACAAGTAGTATTTAAAAAAAAAGGTTTTTAAATTTATAAATTGTTCATGGAGTTCATGTATTCATTGAAGGTTTATTTTTTAGAGTTATTTTTGGTGTGTTATGGACGAGTTGTGTTTTAGAGTTTTTTGGTGAGGTAATCGCAAAAGCCGAGTTAATCAATGAGTTATATTTTGTGGAATTAATTTAGTGAAGTATAGTTGGAGTTCATCGCCGAGTTATGTTTCTTTTTTTAAATTTTCTGGCGAGTTATGGATGGAATTCATCGATGAGGTATTTTTGGTGAGTTATGGATGGAGTTCATGGAAGAGTTATGTTTTAGAGTTTTTTGTGTGAGGTTATTACGAAATCCGAGCCACTTCTTAATGATCGCGACCTTCGGCGGGGATTTTTTTTTAAAATGCGAGTTCGCCTTATTAAAGATTTATTTCAACAGTGCAAAATGCATTAAAAGAGCTTGTGCATGATAAAATTATGAATATAATAGAGCTGTCTACTTATCCGGGTCACTTACCGCAATGCTTATCCTTCATCATCGGCATTCGTTACGCTGTGTCACTTTGCCACGGACAACAATGCGCGTACTTCTTAACAACTACAAATCTTAGTTTCTTTGGAGGTGGAAACAACCTTTCGATTACGGGCTTTTTGGCAGCATTTCAGACCATTTCTTTGGATTGTTTCTGGTTTATAAGTGAAACGAATAGGCATTCCATTTCAAAATGCACACGTTATTTCCTAAATAGCGGTTGCCATTCCAGTCCCTGCTACCACTTCAGGTAACAATACACCCGAAACAATACAGCGCATTTGCCAGTTTACATGGCAGACTATGGGAATCATAACTTCAAAATGGCCGCCCTATGACTTTTAACGTCAGCGTAGACAGGGCACTTGTACAGAGTCAAGATGACGATATAGTGTGGGATGGTATGTCAATGAAACAGTCCCGTAGGATTTTGCTGCTAAAGTTTATTTTCTTGCTGTTTTTCATTCAATAGGGACCAGGCAGTCAGAAAATGATGGGGTGCAAAATTTTCGGACTGTTGCCCCCTTCCTCAAGGGAGAAAACGTTACTACAGGAAAAATTTAAAATCGAGTCAAATTGTGTTTTAATGTACACTAACATGTTCGTCTCCTTATACGGATTAAAAAAAGTATATATTTGCCTAGGTTCAGACCTTTAGTTAAAGCGCTTAGCCGATAATGGTTCAAGGTCATCCTGGGGTAAAAATTACCCAATGCTCAGATTTTGTTGAAATGGTGATAAGTTGTTTGTATTGTCTCACAGGACCAAAATGATTATTTACAGTGGTGGAATTAATTGGTTGGGTAATTACATAGCAACAATGTAGAAAGGGTCTACATGGTCTATGGGGGTCACCAGAATTTCCGGGTGTCGCAATGGTGATATCACCAAACAGTTAAAATGCATTTTCTGTTTCAGTATGACAACAAGAATCATTTGACACCGCCTTTCAACAAAATTGAAGCATTTACCCCCAGGGTGACCTTGAAACCCATAGGGCTATACCACTTTAACTAAAGGTTGGAACCTAGGCAAATATACTTATTTTAATCCTTATGAGGAGAGGAACGCATTAGTATACATTAAAACACAATTTGACTTGATTTTAAATTTTTCCCTGTACTAACATTTCCCCCTTGCAGGAGGGGGCATCAGTCCGAAAATTTGCACCCCATCATTTTCTGACAGTTTAGGCCCTACTGAAACCCAAACAGCAATAAAATCAATTTTAGCATGAAAATCCTACGGGAATACACACCAACCCACACTAAAAGGTGAGCGCATTGTACTCAGGAGGCTAATTCATCAAGCCTGCCCTAAGGCTCTCTATTGCAAGTATTGCATATGGACTATGTAGTTTTCATAGGATATACTTAAAAGAACCACGAAAAGAATATTGACCTCAAATAATAAGCCTTTGTTGTATTTAAAACAGGAATTAACAATTTAGCAAATAACTAGTATATACATACTCCAATAGCTGTTGACCAGCTCTATATAGCAGGGCTAGAAAGAGCTACATGATTATGTAACATCATTAAAGTAATTATTGATAATTTCACTAATGATAATGAATAAATACATCTTGTATCAAAGCAACGATTGAAGTAGCTTCTTTTATAGTGACACGGGCACATTTCCAACAAATTAAAAAAATAACTTAAAATGGCTGATATGGATAAATTAGGCCATAACAAAGAACACCAAAGAATACTATATGCAAAATGTGCTAGTGTCGCTTTTTAAAGTGACACTAGCACATTTTGCATATGGGTATTAAAATGTCTCTGTTTTGAAATTGAATTAGCTGCTCAACTTCAAATTAGTATTTGAACTAGCATATTCTGGCTATTTCCTCTCAAATTCTCGAGAATGTTTCCAGAACTGGAATCTTTCCCTGGGAGATGGCTAGCGCAGCCATTAGATGGTTTTCATCCATTTTCATAGCACTGCAGTGAAGTATGAGTGGACCTTTAGTACTTCATATGCGCCTAATCAGACTCAATGGCCCGACAAAACGAATATACCAAACCTCTTATTTTTCTTATGTGTTTCTTTGTTTTTGACATTTTCTAATTTTTAACTGCCCAAAAAATTTTTTGCTGCAGACCACACCAGATCTGACCCTGTCCGCAATAAGCTGGATCATTGTGTAGGTCTATATTAAGTTCTTCTCAATGATATCTAGTAAGGTAAAGAGGACAAACCTAGGAAACGGAGTACTTTCTCTCATTTTTGGAAGCGATTGGGCCAGACATAATGTACTCCACCATAAATTACAGTTCATTTTAACATAACAACAAAGGTGCTTATTAACATCCCAGATTCTGCAGTCTTATAACTAGATTTGGAGAACACTTTCCAGAAATTCTCTCTCTCTCTCTTTGTTATAGAAAACCGAGTTAAATACTCGATAAGATGCTGCCTTAGAGATGCTACAAGAAACTGAAACTTCATATTCTTCATAGGCCTACAAAAACAGGTGCAAATAATCAATGAGTGTACGCCTACATGACCATTAAGTGAAAAGTACTTACGACCCTGCATTTTGGCTTATAATTTGTGCGCCATTTGTTTAGTTTGATTGGTGTTTTGTTCATGTCTACATGTCGTTTGAAGTTCAAGGGCGACACGGAGATTAAATCTCTTGTCGCTTAGGCTTCTGCATCTTTATGAGCTCAAAATTTACGATAAAGCCAAAGTGATTGAATGGAAATTATCCCAACGCTATCTACTCATAAAACATCTTACAGGATATTTCGCATCTGGAAAAAGAGAGCAATACTATTCTCAATGTCAAGGCCTGATATGGACGCCTGATATGTGTAAGGATTAAGGAATTTTAAAGTCTAATTGAAGCAGACCAAGTTCAAATCTGATCTCTCCGACAGGCGGCGCATAAAAAATGGGAAAATCTACATTCAACACCCATTGATATTCTTTGGAAGGGAAACTTCTGTAAATAACATTTCAGAGAGAACGTGGCGCTCATTTATATTTGTCATCTCGGATTCGATGCCCTATTTAGGTCGGGGTTTCTTGGCGGGCGTTTGATCACTAAACATGATTTGAGCATGGAAAAGTGATTATAGGGTAAACATAAGGAAACTCTGATGTGACACAAAATGATTTGCCCTGTTGTTAGTATTATTACCTTAACGTTTCTTTGTGTACAGGATCTATATAAAGGCCTACTGTCCAGCACCATGATGACTAAATGTCTGCCTACAGTGTTTGGAATCTTCGTAAATTTCATGCACTTTTCGTACTGAATTATGCAGGAGTAAAATGTTATGTTTGCACATTTTCAGATTTTGTCAGAGTTTCTTCGCTGTCCCTGACAAATTGATATTTTTGTCAATTTATTGAACCTGAAAGCAAACTTGAATCTACAAACACACCCTTCAGTTTAAAACGGTTTAGTCACATTAAGACAATTTACAATTATCAATTAATTGACTTTATACTGTTTTAAATAATGCACAACATTGCGGTAGTGGCCTGGCATTTCGAGGATACATTCAAACCGCCAGTAGGAAACAAAATAAACAGTGTCACATCATATTTAATAATGATGTGTTACTACTATTTTGCCGCCTTTTACTCCAAAGTAGAATCAGTCTATTTTACGTTCAAAGTATAGGCCTAGAAAGGTCTGGGAAATTAAGGTATTATTATTATATACCGTCATTCATGCAAGTTATTGAGTGATTTCTTACAGGGAATATGTTTGAAATTATATGTACCAAAATATAGCTTTAGGATGTGTTATGATATGACTACGTTGACCTTAAATTATCCCACAACAACAGTTTAGGCTGGTGATAGAACATTCATGGTTTATGCATCTGCACATCCACCACCCCGGGGACTCATACTACTATGATACGCGTCGACAAACTTCTGCTCTCACGCATTGACATGACCGAGCTCATATTTTGATAGCTGTCACATAAGGGCCCAATTTCTCTGTTTTCTCGGATAGACCCTACGCATGACTTGTTCCATAATATGCAAATTACCTAAATTATGATTTAGAAAGGGACGATTTTGATAAAATTTTGCTTTGAAATCACTAGACTTTTAAACCTTTGATGTGGATCAGTGATGCCCTTTATCAACTCTCACCGGAAGAGCTCCACTTTTAAAGTTTTCTTAATGAAGGACCTTTTTATTTTTGACGCATGCTTTGTCATCGATAAACCCCAGAGGGTGTTTTGAACCAATCCCATAATGCATTGTAATGTGCCTATACTGTACTGTCAGTACTTTGGCATAAAAAGTGTTCAAGAAGTTTAAGGACGACAAAACATTTCATGATCACGACAAAAATTCCGTAAGTACTATAAATGCCTTTTGGGCTAAAATGAGTGTAAAAGTCAGGGTTTTATGCACGGTTAAGAGTAGGATTTTTGTGGGATCCCATGACCTTATTGAGGTGAAATTTCCCAAAACTGGTGCATTGTGGGATGGACTCAAAACACCCTTTGGATAAACCCTATGTCGAAATCCGGACGGTAGACACAACTTGTCGTGCTTGTGGTGTGGTATCGGGCAGCTGGGAACATGATTGATTCATTGGAAATTTTAAAGAAAACCCCATCTGCGAATTAGAAATCAGTGGCTTCCATGTACGTGTACCGTAATTTCAGAGACTTCTATTTTCTTTTGAACGTAAAATAGACATTATTACAGGATATTTTGATCATATATAAAATATATTCTGGACAAAGGTACGTTTATACTTTGCATAGATGGCAAAATACTAGCAAAAATCATTAAATATTTCCCGCTACTGGGAGCTTGGATGCATCCTCGAAATACTGCATGGTTAATTATGGATTTTTAAAAAAATCATACGTCATAATATTTTTGTATTATTAAACCGTTTTGAACGGAAGGGTGTGTTTGTAGGTATGTCCAGCGTACTTTCAGGTTTACAAAATCGGCAAAATGTCCATTTTGATAACAAAAAATATAACAATCCTGTAAAAATACAAACATTTGTAGCGATTCATGTAAATTTACCAAGGTTTCTAGTGTATTGCAAAGAATCAAAACTGCGTCTATGTAAAACACGAACTCAATGATAAAATAGAGATGAAAAGAGTTTTCAAATCATGAATGCCCATTTTGGACTCAACAACGACAGGTTTTCTATTATAGAACAAGAGTTTTGGTTAGGAGTTTAGGTGTTTTTTGGTTTGGCATACTTCATGAAATACATGATTAATCCTTTGGCATTTTGGCGGGATGAAGGAGCCATGGTAGGAAATATTTATGATGATTTAATTTAAATTGAAATCAACACTAGGTTAAGCAGCTACCATTTAGCAACCGGACATCCATGATTTGTAGTGAGCTACGAATAAAATGTAGAGTTTAGTCGACACGTCACAAAAAGTAAGGAACCACCCTTCAAAATAAATAAAAGGGATTGCGCCGTTATTATTGGCCAGGGGAGGATATTACTTTGCAAATGGCGTGCCAAAAATACCTTTCCATCTTTGAACATGTCAAAATAACATCATTCTGAAAAGCAAACATGAACGTATACTGGTCCCAACAAATGAAGCAGAATGTTATACTTTCTTATATAAGATTCTCATCTTATATTTCTTAGGATTTTTTGGTATAAATTATGTGGCAACAAATCCTTGTCTTTCTCCCGTTTGCCTTTCCAAAAATTCATTACCTCGCCTTTGATCACATTCTCCAGGACAAGAATAAAAAAACGTTCAAAAGAAACTACTCCCGTCATCGACAAATGTTCATTTTTTGGAAAAGTTAGGCTCATAACCTGTTACAAAAATGTAAAATGACACTGAAATGTTACACAGTTAATGTGCAAAAAAATTTACACAAACAGTAACCTTCTCTCTGAAATGACGTCATTTATTAAACTGATGACAAATTAAAAATACATTCTTGCATGGGGATTTAACAATCGAGAAAGTAAGTGTCCGTACGGACAGAAGAAATGACTAAAATACCCGATTTTGTTCTCATCGCTTTCATCTTAGCATCTTTTGAGGAGTTGTTAGGATACGTCCGACCTATTGCACATATACAAATCTGATTTTTGATGATGTTTTCGATTTTTTGATTTAGCAAATCACTGATTGTGCCCAAGTTAACTGGAAGCTTGTTCCAGAGCCTAGGACTAATGACGTTGAATGAGTGCGAACACCAACGCGCAGCTTTATTTTTTGCAAGCGCTGGAGCCTGCCTTTTGAAATCTATTTCATATTGGCACCATTTATAGTAATGAGTTGGCGTTTAGTTGGCATGCGGGACAAGACCAACGATCGTACAGCATGGTTTGCAAGCATCAAACGTGATAACTCGAATACGCCATGGTGGATGGAATAAAAAAAATAAACCCCAAGTTTCTTTACACACAGATGCAGGAACAGAGGTTGTCCCAGATTTACGTAATTTTAAAGGCGATTCTGTGTGTGTATGTGTGTGTTTGTGTGCGGTGTGTACGTGTGTAAACGCATAGGAAAAGACCCATCGCTTAAAGGGATTAGCAGCGATTGCTAATCCGAAACACCAAAAAAAAAGCATCAAAATTCATATTTTTATATTTTTGTTACGAGCATGGATATGCGAACATTTCCTGCAAGTGGTTGGCTTGAAATCCGTGGATAAGAGGCAAGACAGTACTTTTTATCCGATCTGTAGTCTATAAGTGGCGTATCAAAATTACACTAAGATCAAAAAAAAGCCTTTCCCGGTGAAATATAGCAGGATTTTTCAGCGCGGATATTGTGCACATGATCAATACAGTTGACTCCGAAACACAAACATTATGATTGTGGTTCATTCTGTACTGAACTGTTTTGTTAACCACAATCACCTGCTTAGTGTAGATTGAGACGCTCGTCGATTTTTTTTGGCTGTCTATTTGTGGGAGGAAGACGGTATGACAAATTTCCTCAAATACTTCATTTTTTTTCACTATTTGGTGGTTTGTTTCTACATTAAAGAGTTATATGGAATTGTACACACTTATCCCTGATTCATAAGTAAAAACATGCATTTCCACATTTTTCGATTCTCTCGCATATCGCTGCTAATCCCCTTTAAACATTGTTATACGCATGCGTGCCACGACGTTATTTTTGGTTGGAGGTTGCTTTCTTTTTTGTCTGTTTGTGTTATTGAGGAATTCAGACAACAAGGTATTATATCGCGCTCAGATAATCACTTAACTAAAATGTGTGCTTACTGATTATAAAAACCGTGGTGCTATTATGATCCTACAATAATATTTATATTAGTGTCGCGGGAGAGGGTGGTCGGGGGCGCAACAGCCTCGAACTTTGAAAGCAAAGTTAATTGCTATATGTATTGTAGTGTATTCTAGTCATTCTCTCAACTCAAAAAATGAATAGTTGAATTACTTATTTTTTTCACTATATTTTTGGAAGATGTTTCATATAATAATAACAAATATAACAAAATCTTTGATTAAAAAATTTTTGCATATTACAACCTTCAATTTTGCTTGACTCCTGAAGGAAACATGACACCGTAAAGAAAACCCGCCATAAACGTTCATTCTGTACCCGCAACATTATTTAAGTACCCCTACTCCTCAGGTTTC
The DNA here is from genome assembly GCA_023653785.1 of Ophioderma brevispina. Taxonomy (NCBI): domain Eukaryota; kingdom Metazoa; phylum Echinodermata; class Ophiuroidea; order Amphilepidida; family Ophiodermatidae; genus Ophioderma; species Ophioderma brevispina. The sequence goes on from JAMKCH010000792.1 coordinate 26,421, forward strand.
ACCAAAACCCCGACGAGTAAAGCTAGTAAAGTCAATAAGCACCCTAACTCGGGAACTAGCTAACGAGTCTGAGTTTATTCTCCCAGGCTACAACAACACCAACAACCAAATAACATTAGAGGGCAAAATTTAAAAACCATTTTCTAAAATAACATTTTGTCTTCAATATCAAAACCCACGGTGATCGCTGATGGATGTAATGAATGTTAAAATCCATCATAATCCTAAGCATTGGTGATCGTTATAATGAGTTGTTCAATTCCTTGGGGGCAACTTGTCAGTGGTTTTAAGAAATCGTTTGGTCACATATCCGCCCGCGCATGCCGGCCAAAGCAACGGCTTGATTTTTTTTATGGACAAACTATGATTTGAGCTATAAAGCTTTCGATTTTTGTTGCTCGTATCCACAAGTCATTGGTAAAACAAAGGTTTGTGGTGGGTCAGGATTGGTTGCTAGTGTGCTTATCCGGGGCCGCGTGTATCAATGAACGGACGCTACATAACTTGGCCCGCTATTTGAGGTTGGGGAGGGATTGGGAACAGTCAGGGGTTTACAACCTACTCTTATTCGACACTGACTGCGTTGTACATATACAGTTGTGACTCTCTGTACACGGACGACGGCTTAACGTCCCTCCGAGGACGCGGATGCTTTCATGATCCAGTGCCCAATTCCAAGTGAAAACATGGAGGAGAGCGGTAATTTTCTGTATTTTAATCATAGTGGTATAAGATCAAATCAGAATTGGTAGTACCGAATAAATCCCAGCAAGTGCACGACCCCACCGGGATTCGACACCCGGGAAATTTTGATGGTAAATCTTGCGCCAGAGGCAAGCACTTAACCGCTCGGGCCACGCTCGATGGTAATTATATTAAACAATTATATAAAAATTATCATCTGAATACCGAATAAATGTTATTTGAAAAACATTAAAAAAATTGATAGATACCTCTGACATGACAGTTATTCCACGGAATAAAACCTTCGTACTTTCGACTGATAATAATTACCGTTAAGTATGTCTGGCTCCCATTTATCGTAATTCATATATGCTAGCCTAGAGACGAGTTTTTAAGATTCCTTTTGGGCTTGTTTGCAAGGTTTAATTTGTAATATATCAGTATCATTAACGTCAGTGGCAAATTTGTTATTGTTTGTGTTTTTAATAATAAGTTATGAGGACTCTAACTTTGTTTGAAGTAGACGGAATAACATTATGTCTGAATTGACAGCGCACTTTAGATAAATGATAGGCCTACATGTTTTTAGTTTACGATTTATTTGAAATAAAATAATAACGAAAAGAAAGTGACGTTTCCTAATCACGGTTAAATAACCTTCTGAGTTATGATGGAGTGACAAACTTGAAAACCCAAACCCCAAGGGCTCGTTAGTAATATAAATGCGTAGGATATGACCGGTGATTATTTGACAAAACATGGCAGGAGCAGATGGTTTGTCCCAATTGATACATTCGAAATCAATTTATCTTTCATATCGTTCACATCACAGACAGATCTCAAATTTGATCTGGCTCCGTAAAAAATTAAGTGAAAAACATCTAGGCATTCTTTTTAATTTCCCTTGTTTCTTCTTAGACCGCCAGAGTAGCCCTTCACATGTGACCGTAACATGTCATCACTACAGCATCCCTTGCAACCATTTTAACCTTAAGACTCAATGGAACTGAATTTGAAAAATTTAACGAGTTACCGGTTGTTTTGCCAATATTATAGATTTCACAATGAAGCGCTTGAACTTAGCTGAACGACACATGTCGAATGTTGACAGATTTTACTTGCAACGCGACTGGATTGGCGAGATTAAGTAAATTGACAGAACTGACAATTTCAGCCGCAGGAGCCATGGCCAGGCAACAGTTGTAAAAGTACACTTTACAATGGCCACTGTTGTTACGCCCATTTTACCCGTACTTGACATAGTCAGATCACGAACCTGGAATTTTCATCAAGTTCGTATTATTTCTATAAACAGGTTTATTAGGTTAGGTGTTTAAATTAACCATAGGTTAAGCCAGAGGGCTAATACGGAGCTTAAGGTCATGCAACTGGCCACTGAAAAAACGTCATGGTTGTTTTTGTATCAAACTCGGGGAGTGAATCGGCTAACTTTCTGATAGTCCGATAATTCTGAAGAATGTAGCTGTTAACACCTAGCGAATTTACGGTTCGGTTGGCAATCAAATGTCACAAATAAGCCCTATCTCTACCATGCATGTACCACCGATAAACAATATAACTGTTTAGTATTATATAACATATGAAAGCAAAATGATTTTCTTTCTTAATTCTTTTCAGATCAAGAATTATGCATTAAGACATTGAGCGGAAGACGTTTCTCTCCCGGGGTTTCTCTTCATACCCACTCAAAACATTCTAGAAATACTCTCTACTCGGAAGTTTCTCAACATTGCAATCAATTATGGATCACGCAGCATTTTGCTTCATTTTGATTAATGAATTACAGATAAATCCATTTTTATTTAATTAGTCAAAGTATTAAATTTTAGGCCTAGTTTTCAAGATTAATATATTGCTAATAATATAGGGGCACATATGCCCATAACTTCCCAAGCTGTTAACTGGGGTAATTCACTAGTACCATTGAAAAAAATAAAAATGGCCTACGGCTAAAGCTGGCTAAATGAATTGCATTTTCAATGCGGGATATTTTTCTAAATCTGTTAAAGCCACTGCCTTTGGGTGCACAAACTTCTTTCCAACAATTGCGAATAGTCACTTTCATCAAAGAAACAATCATAACCGCGGTACTTTTGAAACAATTTGCATACTACAGATGTCGTCCGCAACTTGTGGCACAAGACCGCAAGTAAGTGGCGCTACATCTTAGTGGCGCTGTTCATGAAGTTGCTATGTGTCGGGATTTATATATTCCGTTATTGCGTGTACTCACAATTACTGTGTTGCTGATGACTATGCTATTGTATTAGTCATAAGTTGTGTATTCTTACTTCTGTATAGTTGATTCTCTTAACTCTCTAAAATAATACGAGCGATTAAACAAGAGGGACACTGGCAAATTTGAAAAAAACACTCTAAAACAGTGGTTAGAAGTGAAGGCAAGGTGGTGTTTAGAGGGTAAATGTTTAGCAATTAAACACTCTGTGTTTAGAAATTAAACACATGGTGTTTAGAAATTAAACATTTGGTGTTTAGAAATTAAACATTTGGTGTTTAGATATTTGACATGTTTAGAGATTAAACGCTTCTAAACGTTTAATGTTTAGATATTTGACATGTTTAGAGATTAAACGCTTCTAAACGTTTAATCTCTAAACATGTCAAATATCTAAACACCAACTGTTTAATTTTTAAACACCAAATGTTTAATTTCTAAACACCATGTGTTTAATTTCTAAACACAAAGTGTTTAATTGCTACACATTTACCCTCTAAACACCACTTTGCCTTCACTTTCTAAACACTGTTTTTACAGTGTAGTGCGTCCTCTAGAATTTTCAAAATTGATATTTTTGCATGGTTGTAACGCTTGTATATATATATTAGCCCTCACTCACCTGAAATTATTAAGACAAAATCAGCGCGCTTATGGGTAAACAGAACGATTTTATAATTAATAACTCCGGCGACATTGAATTCAGCAGACGACGCGGAAATGGCGTTTAACACAAGAAAACTAACGCCGGATTTGATTCCTACGGCACGCACCTTATTTGACCGGTCTGTGACCTTTGTGGTTTTAATATGAATGAGTATGAGTCTATGATATCCATTTAATACACACATTTGTTGATTAAAGTTACGGCAAACTTAAAAGGTTAGCCTACAAATTACCTGGATGTCTTTAGCCTCTTATTAATGTCCCTATCTATTTTTGGGTATGTTATTTTTTTGTGTAAAATATATCTCTATTCTTTCAATGGTATAGACTATCATTTGTGAGCAAATTGAAGAACTATCATATTTCCTAAAAATGTGCCAGTGCCGCTTTAAACCAATAAAATAAAACCCATGGATTTGAACTACTGATTTACTGATTTCACTGATTTATACTGCCGATCTAAACCCGGCGATCTGACAGTCGTTGTCTTATGATTTATATCTGGCTGGCCCTGCCCCCAAACTGCTGACGACATGCAGGCTGTAACATGCGAATTGAGTCAAGGCGAAAGTGTTCATCTGCTTTAAGCCTCAGAGGCCTCATGGCTCCCTTTTCATATCGCTAGGCTTTCATCATCCATCATCAACTGATCAACCAGTTTTAATGGTGAGACATGTCAAATAGCCATGGTATTATCTCGTAAACATAATTAAAATTTGCTGAAATTTTGCGAAGGGTAATGTTACTTTGTCTAAATTAATCATCGTATTTATTTTATTTTTTACCAGACAATTTGATTAAGTGCTACTGGTATGTTATCGTTCATTGTTATTATTATTGATTATCTAAGTGCTGTTCATCTATCATCAACCCATTTTATGGTGAGGTATGTCAAAGAGCAATATGGTGAATATCGCGTAAACATCAATACGTTAAAACTTTGGCCAGGCAGTTGTCTACCTTTTGATCGAAATAATTATTGAATTATTTTGTTTTACCATATCATTTGTTTTAGTGATATAATTATTATCTGTCAATGATATTGTTCTTGATTCGATTGTTTACTATGTAATGCTATTAAATAAAAATAAATGAAAAATCATTTAATTTGCAGTCCTTTTCGTTGTCGTTTTCATAGTTTAGTACCTGAGATCCTTCATGAATTTGAACTGGGTTTAAGGATAGGATTAGATGATTAAAATTTGGGTCAGGGCTAGGAGGATATTTAGGGTCAGTGTTAAGGTTAAAGTAAGAGTTAAAATTTTGCTATTCGGGAAACACAATTTGTTGTTGAATCTCTATACAGATTGAGAATTAGTCCCGTTATCACGATGTAATCATTCAGCAAATCGTGTTTCAGATCTACTTCTATGTCGATGCCTTAAACATGTAAAAAAGAGGTTTATTGTTCATGACGCACGCAAGAAACAGATACTGTCGCATTTATTTAATTATATAGATGTGAGTTTACAAAATATGTTCATAGCGTAGAATTATAAATTAATTCCATTTAGAAAACGAACATTGAATTGCTGAATATGTATTAGTATTTCAAGCTGCAAGAAGCAATTGGTTCGTATCTGGCAACTGCAAGTTTAAAATCCTGTTTGATAAAAAGTTTGTCAAGTTACACCTTTATGAAACTGGTGAAATTGATCAAAGTAGTACCGTAAATTGAGTTTCAGATATAGATAAGACAAACATAATTTTAAAATATTTTGAAAAAGATTTTGTATCTGTTACAATCACACTTACAAACACACAACTTTTTAAGCATTTGTGAGTCTTTATCATACAGTCATGAGCCATTCTACAGTATGGTTTCAAAATGCAAATGTTAATCGCGCTATTGTAGCATTTTTAACTTTATCAAAATGCACGGACATGCAAAAGTGCACGGATATTAAAAACAAAACAAAAAATTGAAAAAAAAAAAGAACTTGCAACTTGAAAACTCAAAGTGACTGCATCAATTCAATTTTCGTATTCTAAGTGGAATTAATTTATAATTCTACGCTATAAACATATTTTGTGAATTCACATCTATTTAATTAAACAAATACAGCAGTATCCGTTTCCTGCGTGCGTCATGAACAATAAGCCCCTTTTTTGCATGTTGAAGGAATCGACATGTATCGTAAGTTGACCTGAAGCACATTTTTGCTGTTTGATTATAACGTGACAACGGGACTGATTCTCAATCTGTAGAGAAATTCGTTTTCTGTTTAGTCAACGTTAAATCAAAGTTCAAAGTGAATAATACTGCACGGTGACTAAGCTGAATACGATGTAACTTTTTAACGTTAGCAAACACAGTGCAAAATCTTGTATGAAAGTTATATTTCTATAGAAGTTGTGTTGACGCTCTTTAGATGCCTCAAGAAAGTTTGAACAATTATATTACTATTCTACGTCAGTACATGTAATGCATTGTTTTGTTTTGATCGTTTTTTAGACGCAGATGCCTACAGGGCAAATCTAGATCATTCTAGACCAATCCCGTTGAGCTCCATTAGCGCCAAAGGCGCTATTATGTGTGTATGTTACCCCATCCAAATCTTACATACCTGAACAGCTTTTCACATTTGTCTTTAGGTCATATACTGATGGTTCGTGTCATAATGATGCAATCATGGTCAAATCAAACCAAACTTCGGAAAAAATGAGTTTCACATATTTGTGCATAGCAAGTATTCAGCATTCGATATACTTCAGAATTCTGTTAAATATTTCAAGTGCAAAGGTGCAAATGAACTTTATTCACAGCCAATGTATTCTGCGTAATTACGTTATGCTTAATCGCTGCTTTCTTGTTTATATTCGTATGACATAAATTAGAATTATGTAGACTACACGAGAGTTCAAGATTTGAGATTTTTTTTATCCAAGAGTATTACATCTTTATTGTATGCAAATAAGTTGTTACAGTTAATTTGACGAAGGGTGTGTATTTACATACAATGAGCGAAATCTTTTGGGAAACAACGCGTATAGTGCTAAAATAGCACTGTTATGTGCAAATTGTGTCTAATATAGGTAACCGAGCAAGTTTTTTATATTGAAGAATGAAGATGTGTAGTACAGAATTTTACAAGTAATTCGGTAGGTTCCTGAACCGTCTCACTTCGTGGACATGTTGACAGATCTTGACTCAAAGCTCCTTAAGCCCAGTAGGTAAAGCATACGATGACTTCCTAACTAGTGATGATAGAGTTGGTATTAAACCGCGCCGAAGCCTTAGATCAGCAATGGGCCCACTATCTAATCATTGTGTTTGTTGTTTTAAGTTTATCTGTATTTCTCAAGCAACCCTACTATTATTGTAATACAACTTATTTCGAACTGATTTTTTACGTGCGTGTCTCGCCTGAGATTTAAACCACGTGAGTGAGGCGTACTTTCTAAATACGGACCATAATAGTTGTGGTATTAAAAGGTTAGGTAAACACTTACTAAGTACACCAAAAAGCAACAATAATGAGATCTGTTTGTTAACATCGACTCCTAAAGGGTTACAGAAACAATTCTGTACGGGCGAAGAAAGAAATAGCTATTTCTGGTCCCTGCACAATATTTAAGGATTGTGATCAGGAACCAAATGCCAATGGCTGTTTAGATTTAAAATGTAGATTCAAATTCAAATCTATAGGATCTGGATTTCAAAAGTTTATCTAAAAATGAACAAACGCATATATTATTTTAACACTTGCGTGCCCTGCCCAACTTTAGAGAATTAAGTCTACCTGGCCAGCTGGAGAACTAACATGAATGACTAAGTAGTTAACTTAAAAGTTTCTAGCCACAATCCGGCCGAAGAACGATTGTAGATCTTTGGAATTTGTAGCGTGATGTGGATCGCCAACATGATTTGTTTATACAGACAAATGTTATGAAAGGATTGACTTATAAAACGCGATGGCGTTCTACAGGCACTATTAGTTTGACAGAGAATTTTAAAAATGTCAAACCAGAAAAGTGATATCACCGAAAACAACCTAAAACTGGATATCTTAGTCAATGTTATTTGGAGGCTGTTGTCCATGGTCCGATCGCCAATAGCCTCGCCCCCAGGGACTCAAGATTTTACCGGAATTAGTCAAAATTTTGGTATCAGAAGAAGGCTACTATTTTTCTCATTTACCCTTTGAAATCTTAGGGCTAACGGATGTTTGGTTTGGATTGTATGGGGAGCAAAACTATGCTCCATTTTGACGACCAATATTAACTTATAGTTATGGGGATTACAAAATCATGTTTTTAGCTCTAGTTTAAAAACGGGTTGAAATATCGGCGCGAAACTTTACAGATGGGGTTTTGGGGTGAAGGCCATCATCAGGTCATCCCCTTTAATGGAACTAGCAATTCAATGGAGTTTCATATTCTTTTCAACAATGCAAATTTCTTTTTTGTTTGTTTGTTTTTGGTCAATTTTTGTTTAAAAACTTCTGAGAATTTTAGTACAGACATATGTTTCAATTTTGGGCTACTCCTGCAAAGTTTTATATATGCTATTGCTAACACTTTTTGGTAGTGCCTCAACAAGGTAGTAACACCAGAAAATCTATCTTTTCTGATTTAATAGTGGACCTGTCTTAAGATATTACTAACAATTTAACATTCACATATCTATCGTATTGTATAATTAATTTTCAAGTTCCCTATTTATCCACCATCTTGCATTCACACGAGTGCCCCCGAGGCCCCTCACATACTGTTGTCAGGATTCTTGTACATTTCCAGAGACAAACATTTACCTTGTATTTCAGCCAGTCCGTTCTCATGATAGCAATTACTATTTTTATGTCTAAAAATGCCGTTGACATAAAGGAAAAGAAGAAATCCTCTGTAACTTTACAGATCGTAACCATTGCTGCGGCCACGACAGGCACAAAATTACTCTTTGGATCTTTCAAACTAATTTTAAACTTTGAAACTATTGTCGCACTGCTTGTTTTGAAAATGGTCTCAAATTGACCCTTTTACTAAACCGATTCACATCAAGAAAAGTTTGAGAATAGTTAAGAATGGTAACACCCTAATTTGGTCCGGCTCAATAGATTCTGAACATGGATTTACATTGGAGTGTTACCATGGTAACGGGAGATCCTTAAGGCAAGCTATTCTTTTTATGAATCGGTTAGAACCATTTTCATCCAAATCTGTGCATTTTGAATTGATGACCCCTGTAGGGCAAAAAAGTTAACGCTTGACCAGTGCTAATAACTCCCGATCCATCCCTGATAGGGCAAACTATACCTCTTCCGAATCCTTATGATTAAAGGGACACCTAGGTGAGTTTTTTATCACAATATTATCAATTTGACATTTGACCCCTGTACAAAATTCAATGGCGCCCATAATAAGGGAAACTACGCCGCTGGCAATTAACAATAATAATAATATATTGGCTTTTATAAAGCGCCATTTCATCTAGATCACAGCGCTGTTACCTATTATTATTACGCTGCCGTCAGGAAATCGTCACAATCATTTCGCTTCATCTAGGCCGGCAGCTGGCCAAGCGCACAATCCTATCAGCACTTAGATTGTAATATTCCCCATAACAGCTACCCGAATATCGCTTGGGTCGACGAAGCAAGTGAGGTAAAGTGCCTTGCCCAAGTGCACAACACATTGGCCACAGCGGGGCTCGAACCCACAACCTTTGGATCATGAGTCGGCTATATCCACTGGACCACATGTGCCCTTTCGACAAGTCAGTGATTCTTTAACGTTTTTATTATAACCTGAAAATCAATTTTGACCACATAACATGAAGTAGGAGACAACCGCCTACTGACTATATAAATGCACTGTGCGTCGTCCAATGACAACCTCCGCAAAGTTTCAGAACATGCAGAATGCGGGAATACACATCCGCAGGTACTCGTTGAAGCTCGTTGACTGACATCACATTCTAGATGATATGGGAATTTTAGGTGTAGTCTCAAATCTTGAGTATTTGATCGAGCTTCAGAACATTTTGATAAAATCCCTGTTATTACAAGCACGCCCGGTCACATAATTTCAGTTATCACAAGCCTAGCGTAATTCTCAATCGACGGGGATTGAAAAGTAACAGAGGGACCGGCGTGCTCCACCCATTACTAATCTCACGCTTTCACCGCACCGTCGCATGGCGGTTGTGAAAACAGAATTTCACTATTTGTAACGATGTCTATTTTGCATAAATAATAAGAAGTAATAATCACACTTTCATCAACTATGTCTCATAACTCTATTTGTATACTTTGATGCAGGTGCATGGCATTGTAAAAAGAGCTATATTTACTCTTTTCAACCAACAGCTCTGGCTTATTTTATCGTCGACTTTGCCAGGTTCCCTTTATCATAGACATTCGTCACCACTGAATGTTCACACAGAGTTTAGGGTAAAAGCCGCGTGTCATCAATTGAAGAAAATGAAGATTATCACCCAATTTTTGGGATTGTAAAATGGTTCTTCAAACTTTAATAGGTCCGCCCCTATAGGGGCGTGAGGTGTGACAGTGAACCCCACCATTAACTAAATTTGTCGACAATATTCAAAATTGTTTTGCCGGGCAAACTGACAATTTTGTCGGCAACATTTCCGCATTAAAATGGTCTGTGGAGGCCCCTTTATATGCGTTTGTAATTCAGTAGTTGTGAATATACAAAATACATTAAAGTAAACATTTTGTATTATCTATGTACATGTATATGTGCCTTGTATGTTAGGTTAAGGGCTTATATTATATAAAATTGTGTCCTGTATCAGAGCTTTCAGAGAGGCAATGTTCATAAAATGGCATATGCATATAGCATTCAAAAAAGTAACTAATATAGTAAATTGGATATTGCAATATTAGAGGCGAAATTAGTCCTGAGTCAAACGACGCAATATGGAACAGAGCAGAGAGCTTCCGTAACCTGACCCATCTGACACACTTTTTTTCTGACGCACTTATGATTTCGGAAACCTTAATGGAATAAACCTGTGCTTTATTCCGTGAAGGGTTTCCGAATTCATAAGTGTGTCAGAAAAAAGTGTGTCAGATGGGCCAGGTTACGGAAACTCCTGACACTGTTCAAGACTTGTTGAAACAGTAATTTAATGAACAAGGTAAACGAAATAGGTAATATACCAATATTATTTGGTTTCAGTTTCCATCACCCTTAAGCTTGTTGCTGTTTGAGTGCACTTATATATGTTGGCCACTTTGAAAGTGATTTTTATTAATCGCTGTTTGGTCGTCCCTGCCAGGGTGCACTCTGTCCTATTTTGTTTTTGGTTATTATAGTTGTGGGAAGAGATGCATTGTGACCATCCTTATATGATCAGATGTTTTTTTGTTTTTGTTTTGTTTGTTTTTTATACAAGTTGATAGTGCAATACTTTTTTTATGAGTGTTATGACCATCCTCCTTCATGTGGATGTTTTATATTTGATCGTGCAATTCAGTACTTGTAATAATTTTTGTTTATGTATGTTTTAATCTGGCAAATAAAATGAAATAAAATGAAATGAAATTTGTATTGAGAGAATGATTTCGGTACAATTCAATTTCCGGCTCGTGGATTAACATGTCGACTGTAATCTATTGTATCGTTGCATTGTCATCTTTGAAAGCTCGTCATTCCGCACAGGTGTTCAGCAGCTTTCAACACAAAGAGCTACAAAGTAGCGCCATCAGCTACAACATGGTAAATTAAAGCTAAATACCAGGGTTACATGTTAAATAATAATTATATTCTGCTTTTGAAGAATTGTGCATTACGTGTATGTATAGGGCCCTACATTGGTAAATTTTATTTTCACATCTAATTTATTGAAATTGACCCACATCCTCGCCCTCCCGACTTACCTCAAAAAAGCTGAACCGGGAAGCTGAACAGTTGGCCTAAGAATAGTGTGTGCCTAAGTTTGCGTGTAAGTTCGATCTACATCGGGAGAAATTCGTAATTTTGATTTTCTGTCCGTAAACGGACAGAAATTACAACACAGTGGCCTATGGGACAACGTGATGCAAACAATTGCTCATAACATTGAAATGCACTGTCAGAAGCAAGTGACATATTTGAAATAAACTTTCTTAGGGATATCTAGTGAACCATAAACAAAAAAATGAGGTGCTAGGATCACGAAATATACCTTTAAATCAGTCATTCAGTATTTTAAAATCTGAGCATCGGAAGTTGGATTGTAGCGACACCCCAATTTCCCCCAAACAATGACAACAACAACGCAATATTCACTTCACCTGTACATCTTCTAGTGATTCATAGAACAATTGACGGTCACATCCGTTGTTACGAGAAGGGGTCGGGTTTGCATTGGTCGCGTGTATTTGTGAGTGAAAAGAAAAAAAAGAGAAAATTGTAAAAAGGAGTAGGGCGGGAGAAAGAGAGGAAAAAGAGTAGCTAGGAAGAGCAAGAGATGTTATACATGGCGAGTCAGAATGATCTAGACACAAATTAATAACATTTTAAAATATGAAGCGTTCATCAAGTGCAAATGAGGTATATGAGGTAAAAAAACGCTAGCAAAGAAGGCACGCTAAAATATATAATCTGGCCACGCGGGGCCACGGTTCCATGGTTTATATATTGAAATCGTATACCAATGTGACTGCATTGCTAAGTTCTTAATATTCCTCAACAGAAGAAAAATAGCGAAAGTGGATCCAAATCATTCTGACTTGTGTTTCAGAACAATCCATTCCAATGGTGTTCTTGTTGTCACAAGTCCGGCCGCAAGCTCTTATTTATCACAAACCTAGCTTAATTCTTAATCCACGGGATTGAAGAATTAGAAGAGGATACGGGTGCTCCACCCACTACTAATCTCTGGCTTTCACCGCATGTCGTATGGCGGTGGCGAAAATTGAGATTCATCAACTACACAGTTTTATTTTGCATAAATACTAATATGCAATTGTAATAAACACTTTTTCAACTAGGTTTCCTAACTTTATTTATTTAGATTAATGACTAAGCAAAGACATTTTACTCTCTTTTGCAACCAACAACTCTGGATGATATTTTCTTTGACTTTGCCATAATGTTTGCCACAGTAAGTATTAGGTTTCTTCAAACATGTCAAATGTTAAAATAAGTCCAGGTTAGAATAAAAGTCGTTTTATCAATTTATTAATCACAGCAAATAAAGATTATAAGCTAATTTTGAAGTTTTTGGGACTATAAAATTTTAAATATGTGTTTGTGAATTTTGAAAGCTCACTCAGAGACTTCAAAATATATTTTTTCTTGTATTAAATGAAAAGAGTCAACTAAAACTAAAGAAAGTCACCTAAAATGCCTAATTCCAAAGTTTGAGATGAGACTGCAGATGCCAGTCGTTTTAATAGAGTTAAGAACAAAATAATATTTACGCTTTATCAAGAACATACAGGTATGAACCATGACCCTTGTCCCACATAAAGTTCAACCCAAATCAAAAATATTTGGACGTCAAATAAGTTGTTTTGTTTTTAATAAAGGATGGGGACGCGCCTATCCTTTTAAAAATCTTATAGAGAGAGGCGACATGCACGTAAATGATCTATTTGTTTACCCTGTTTGGAATACTTAGAGCAAACATGAAATCAATGTTAGGAGGATTATTGAACAGGGTACCACCCACCTTCACTTGGACTAAATATATTATAAATTCTTAAACCAAACGTGAGTAAAGATTCATTTGGATGAACGGGAATTCGAACTGTCGACCTCTAAATTGCGAAACCACTGCTCTAAACAACTAAACTAATCAGCCCTTATTGTTGGTGGTGGAACAACGTAATAGAAATCCAGGATGCAATTGTTTTTTGGGGTGTATAAAATTATAATAGGGCTGTTTGATATTAGAGTTGTATCGGTGGCGCATGTCGGCTACAAGGGCGCATAGCTCGTGTACCATTGCGCGTATGTTCAAGGGTCTTATGTTTGATAGATAGAGATTACTTTTGCGGGGAGTTTTATGTGAGTTTTTTGAGTTATGCATACAGGTAATTTAACAGAAGCATTGATTGAGTGGAACTTTTTATAGTGCATGCATGAAACAGTGGCAAACTTACGTGGGCCTGGGGCCTAGCTGTTGGTATTAATCACAACTTACAAAATGTACTGTATTATTACACTGGCGTAGGCCTATTATTGCATGGCTTTAGCATAATTTACAATTTGAGTGGTTTCGACTATGGTGTTATGACTTAATGTTAAGCCTGTGGTATTGTCAGTAGTATATACCATTTTAGAATTTTGTGCACGACAGTCGTGGCATAGCCTTGCCTAGACTCAGTTTTC
>JAMKCH010000793.1:0-69259 GCA_023653785.1 Ophioderma brevispina
AATGATACTCAGACCGATATTACACTACTTGTGCATTTTCTATCCCATGCCAATGGATCTTTTTCCAATTGTCGATATCTAATTTTACCCAAGTTTGGAATTAAGGCATTCAGTTAATTAATTAGACATGGCCAACCTTGAACTTCACTTTTATTTGCTAATCACATGAAGTCCATGTTCCATATATATGTATATTTTAAGCAATTAGTAGTGTGTGTTAAGAGCTGTAACAAATGGTCCTTCACACAGGGTCCTCTCTTCAACACAAGTTTTTGCCAATGATTGTTATGACAAGAGGACTATTAGGTCTTAGGTTTGCTATGACCCCATACAGGAAGTTATTATGTTTGTAAATAGCCCTTATAGCAGTGTTTGTTTACAATATAGGCCATATAGGCCTATGTGTGCTGCTTAATTTAACAGTTACATTTTTCAACTGATTAATGTCAAGAGACCAAGGTAAAGAAGCAAGTCTAAAATTAATCAATGATGTTTGGATATGTTTATGAATTTGGTTGTATTTTGATATTTTTTATTATTAATGTATGTTTGTGATGAATGAGATGAATACTTGATTGACCTTCATGAGAGCCCAGTGATGTTTGGGATTGGACAATTGTATGGATTGTTAATGTCTTATTATTTGCACTTTGAAGATGCGCATATCATTATATTTCCATGTTGGATTATGTGGTATATCCCAATTTTTTTTATGTTTTCTTATTATTGGTTGATCATTAAGCCAGTAATAATGTTTTCCAATCATACAACTGACATAACAACTGTTATTTCATGCATTATCGCTTCTATCACTTATGTGTATTTATGTTATAGTTAGACCTACACTCAACCTAATAGTAGTTTTATGAGTTAATAATGGATTGTCAAAATAATTGTATCATGGCTTACAAGTGAAGGGCTGGCGGGTACAGACCTATACCATACCACTCAGACACGTCTTTGTTTAAAACAGGTGCTGGATCCTTAGAGTGCTACCAGCAATATAGATGCCGGTCACCTTCAAGACCGTCACCAGCACCAGCACCTCCATCGTCTACCACCATCAGCCCTTGTCATTGAGGAGTGTCCGCTCAGCATCACCCGAAATGGTCCATTTGCACTACTGGCACCATTGAAGTGGACCATGGCCACTGAAATCTGCTAATGAGGACTGCTATGTAATTAACTATTGAACTTGCGCAAGTTGCGGTCACCGGGATTCCAACCAATCCTTCGTGTCCTGGTCACCCCCGACTGAAATCGTTGTGAATCACCTTCACGTCAACGCATCCCGGAGTTTGGTCATGCACGGGACTAACCGTGGCATGGATCTGTAGCAATGAACTTTGATATGGTTTGAGGAATTTTTTCATACCTTTTGTATCACTTTTCACATGTAATTTGATTGATGCTCAATGACGTTAATAGAATCTGTGTTTGTTATGCATCCATAAACTTTGTATCTATCGTGTGGTTCCTTCTTCCATTTGTTAGTTTACTAGGTAGACAACGACCCCGCCCTCCGTGCCGCAATGTGTCTCGAGAGGGGTTACATACCCAACAATGCGTAAGTTTACTCAACGTTGACTAAGATTTTACTCAACATAAATGGTTGTGACATTTTTACTCAACATGAGTAACATAATTTGTTACCAGTGTATTCAAATATTCCCGGGCAAATTGAAGCTTTCTACCTACATCTGAAATTAAATATAGGTTTTTCCATTCCAATTTTTAAACAGCTTTGTACACACACTGTACCAAAGTATGCAGCAATGCAGAAAAAGGATTTCATAGTCACAAAATTATTGCATTGTACGCAGCAGCCTCTTACCCACACATGGCGCACTGCTGGAATGGTCAAAGTAATTGTTTTTCAAATAAATGTTATTCCCCAGAATCCTGGTGTTCGAAAACTTTTTGATTTGAATGCCATGTTTCAATAAATATGGCGGATACAAGAGCCGTCGACGATTACTTGCCGATTGCACCCCCGAAGGAATACAGACACATGAACGCACAAATGACTCCACAAATAGGCGCTAAATAAATTGCACGGGTTTGTCAGGATTTACTCTAATATTTACGGGAGGAAGTGCAGTTCTTGTGGTGGACCAGAAATAGGATAACTCAATGAAAGACAGTGGACTTTTAAAAAATCGAAAATTTTGAGACATCCCCCATTGCATTTGAATGATAAATCACGAGGTTTTGCTCACATCATTTCTGAATACCTATTCACTTCCACGACGACGTGTGAATGTCAACGGTATGATAAAAAGGGTTTTTTTTTCAAGTTAACACGTGACCACTTTCGTACATTCAATTTCCCGAGTCTAATAGCGACGGACTTGCTCTCATCTTCCATTGACGTTACCTAATTTCCAGTCCATAAGCCCTGCGCTTTTCTTCCGTAAACCTTAGAGTAACCCCAACAATTCATTTAGGTGACTATTTTGGAGTCATTGTGACGTTCCTGTCCCTGTATTCCTTCTGGGGTTGCAATCGGCGAAGCTATGGGATCGCTATCTCTTTTAATCGCCATATTTAGGGAACATCAATCAAATCAAATATTTTTTTTCGCCTCTATGATTCTGGGGAATAACTTCTGTTTCAAAACACAAGCTTCCCGCATCAATGCGTCATAATTGGTTAAGAATTGATGTTACAATTTGAAAACTTATTTTGTGATTAAGATGAAATCTTTTTTCGGCATGTTGCAATACTTTTGTCCAGGCTGTGTATTACATTTGATATCTCGATACGTTGTTTTTTTCGTCCCAAGAAAACTGAATTTGCGTTTGTTTAAAACAATTTCGTCTTTTGGTCAATTATATTTGAACATTTATCGATAAATTACTTTAGCTTCATGTATTTTCGGTCAAAATTCAGTTTAATTCGTCGTATTCACGCCCATCATCTAATGAAAAAAATACCTTTCTTGCCATTACATGTACTGTGTTTAAAAGTAAACAGATATGTCAAATGTCGAAATTTCGACAGTTAAGAACACTCGTTCAAAATTGTTAATTGTATTAATTTCACTTTGCCCTTTCTTATTGAACTATATCTTACAAGCCCATGAACCGAACTGCATTTTCTGCTAGTTTACCGCACACAGGAGGTGATTCGAAATTTGAAATCGACGCATACATTAAAATTATTTACAAATCCTTCCATTTGAACGCTTGCGTACAATTCAGGGCCGTGTCACTGAATTAATGCTTACGTAAAGCTGGCACTAACAGAAAATAAACTGGACCTTTGGAACAATACAATCTCTTTCTGAGATAAGTACCCGTGAATGTAGAAGTACTCTGGCATAGCCTGCTCCTAAAGGAGTTGTCTTGGAGAGAAAAAAAATCACACATACATAAAAACATTTTATGATTTTTTTTTCCGATTTTATGGCCGGTGGGACTCTCCACATAGTTGACGCTAAAATGCATGACACCGGTCCAGTTATGCTGCGCCTGTTTCGTGAGCATTAAAACATAACCTTCCGGATCTTTCAAGGAAACATCTCTTGTTTTATTTAACTCCAATACGAAAACACTTGAAACACCATTACTCATTTTGTCCAAACAACATTTTAGATTTTACGCCGATAATGAAAATGCGGACTAAATATATTATGCACCAAAATTACACTATATTGTTTTTAGAAACAGATTCTCAATATTTCTCGATGAGAATCTATATTGCAGTGGAATGAACATCATGCCCTATTGGGAAATTGCCGGACTGATATATACGATGCGTTGTCAAAAATTCCTCAATTCATATTGGTGTTGTTGACACAGTGATGCAATCCGTTATGTCCTGAAAGGACTCTAAACCGTAAGCCGTCCTGGTTAATTAGCATAAGATGTATTATCAGAATTGATTTCACACGTTCATTATGCTGTATGGAGAACTGACCCCTCAATTTTCAGCTCCTTTCCAACAAATTACCCCCTAGTGTACGTCACATAAATTGCCGATAGCCCCATAATTCTCAGTCATGGTGTCCGAAAGACACGTGTAAGTATTTTGGAAAGGTATTAAGTTTTACCCCTTAGGAATCACCGAAATTATTAAGATAAATGTAACATTAATAGTTCTTAAGGAAATAAGTTTCACATACGAAGTTATCCCCTGGGCATCCTGAACTAAAATAACGTGGTTAGAGAACAGCATGGTTACATCGTTTTACATGTGCCACATGCCTTTAATATAAACTAAATAAAAAGCAAGGACAAACATACTAGCTCAAGACCACACTATAAGACATAGGACAACTTAGAGAGGTGTCGTTTACGGATTAACACCAGTAAAAACATGAGAGAAAACAGGTAAGTCCAGCTCCCACTGCAAAAGAGGTGTTTTTTTTGGTGACACTCGCCTACGTAACCTAAAAACTGAGAGAAAAAATTTGTTTTTTTGTTTGGGCGAGACCTGGTTGCAAATCATGGTTGCTACAATATAAGTATAAAAATAGGTGTAGGAATATCAAAAAAAGGTTGTCATTGACTATGTTATTTTGACCGACCAAACCAATTTTCACCGATTTCTACAGGGAACACCTGACTGAAAAAGTGCTCTGACCTCAGGGTCCACGGTGCATGCTAGTCTTCACGGTCAGTCGCTCGAAAAAATTTTGGGTAACTCCCTTAATTTAATGATTGATTGGGAAGGAGATAGATGTGATCTTCAAGCACAATGTTTAGCTTTAAGGTTGAGAGGTTTCCTTGAGGAGAATAAGACGTTTTCATCTCGCCCATTTTGTACAGCGAACGAACGGGACCAGTATTTAGTGGTTGTGAAACCTTAAAGTCTTGCTTAAGAGATGACAAATAAGACATGTACATCACAAACCTGCTTCAAGGAACACGTCTGAACAGATTTATTTAGATTATTTGTTCTGTTGTTAATTAGTATGATATTGAACTTTATTTTTTTGGTTTGTCTCTTGCTTTGGTGATATTGTTATCATTATGAAGAACACGCTCCAGACTTTCATTGTAGACGATAGGCCCGTTATCGTGTCTTTGGGACTATTAGATTGTCTGATGTGGGACAGTGGTAGTGTATTAAGTTAAGGTGACTAAAAGATTTTAAATACGTTGTATCTATATAATCTTCAAAGGGGGGGATTTACAAATGTGAGACGGCACAGATCATCGCGAGAAATGGATTGATGCGGTTATAAAAATCACGCTCCAGGAGCGCGGTGAGCGAGCGCGTAAGGAGCGAGGCATGAGCTCGGTAGTGCGGTATAGTGCAAGAGGCAACATTACGGAATAACGCGTAAGCTAAAATGCACTTTATTCCGTTTAAGACAGTTTAAAACAGTTGTCTAAGAAACTAGTTCATTTTGACATTAATTATCAAAGAAAAACAAAAAGTAAAAAACAAAATAAAACAAACAAGCAACAAAAATAAAACCTTGCCATACCCAACCCCCACACCACCATAGCCATATGGGCACTTTAATTTGCTTATTAAAATAGTAATAGGTTTATTATATGGTATCAATTTATTCTAGTGCATTAAACTATTACTACCGGCCTCCTGCATCGCTCCTCGAGCGTTCATGAGTCGCTCCTACCGCGCTACTGGAGCCTGACTGGAGCGTGATTTTCCGATACGTATAGGCCATAAACTGAAGTCAAGTTGTTGATAATTAGAAGAGCAAAAAAAATACAAATGTGGTGCACGGGGTGATGCAAGATGATGTTCAGCTGTATCTGTCTGTACACGTATCTGTCTTGCATAGGAGGTCAATATGTTAACTTGGCCAGACCTGTCTTACAGAGCAACCCAAGCATGCAGGGAATACAAAAGAATCACCTGCAGAAATATCTGAAATGCTCAGGTGAACCAGGTGCATGTATTGTATTTTTCGCATACTTGGATGATCTGGAGGGCAAACAAAAGTCAATTCAAAGTTCCCTGAAAGGGCTCTATAATCACCATAACCGGTTATCACACACATTCCACTTTTCAAGTTTGTTAAAAGTCTACAGAGGGCACGTACAGATAATTATAAATATACAACACAACATGGAGACTTACGTTGAGAGGGTCATGTGCAAGATGGCTAATGACGGGAGTTCCCGTAACCTGACCCATCTGACACCTTTTTTCCCTGACACACACTTACGAATTCGGAAACCATAACGGAATAAACATGCGGTTTATTCCGTGAAGGGTTTCCGAATTAATAAGTGTGTCAAATGGGTCATACATATATAAAGACCGACATGTCAAGTTTGGAGATGTGGTGCATGTTTAGAAATATGGCGCAAAATGGTGCTTAGAAAGTGTTTAATCTATAAACATTACTTTTTCAGTGAAGGCAGTTAACGCGAAGTGCCCCTCCTTATTGTTTTAACCCTGCGTAATTACTGTTTGGTCAAACTTATATGAGTTATTTATATACCATTCCATCCATAATACTATCTACTTTTTAAAGTGCACTGAAAGAATAAAGATAAGAAAAATAATTAAATAGTTTCTCTCTTAGTCTCGATTTCGTAGACGCAGTTCACTAAACTATTTATACTCTACACTAATGAAATATGACAAATTAATAATTTGCCATCTGGGTATGATATCAGATGCCTGAAATTAGGATGGTCCATGTAAAACGTTAATGCATTATGAAGATGACAGAACTTGGGCCGAGGAAATGAGGATGTCTTACTTGATAGTGATTGTGTAGACATGTACATTACAGTTGTTAGGTGGTTCTCAAATTACATTCAACCCCTTCACAGCCAGATACTGGTAATTACCAGCGACAGATGTAATCGAAAGTTAACATCCCGCTTGATTCATGACCTAACATGACCGATAAGCGTAATATTGTATGTTTGATTTACAACAAATCTAAATGAGCCGTGTAACATAAATCATAGAATTCGTGCCATCATTGTTAACCATGGGTTTCGCTTTAAAGAAGCACTCGTTATATTTACATCGCTATAATAATGAAGTCTTTTTATGAAGTTATAAAGGGAACACAAACAGACGTGCTCATCCGATGGGGTATAGAAAGGGGTTTCTGGTTTCCGTTACAGTGCTGGTTTAAATCAAACATGATAGCGTAATTGGCACAATGGCATGGGTAAATCCAATGCCATCACAACAAAATGTTCAAATTTTAAGTGACGGACAGAAGAAATTTGTCTGAATTTTTAATGATAACGTTTTTAAATGCCTCTCGAATATGAATTCGTGGCTTTCTTAAATATTTCAAATTTAAACAAAATGTGTATGGACAAATACGGCAGTGTTTGTTTGCCGCTATTAGAATAATCGACTGCAGCTGCTCTGTCGAATATAATATACTCCAAGAAGTGAGCAAGCTTAAAATGCTATTGTTGAATTGAAATTTATTCCAATGGACACTCTACAGTCAGTGTATTCTTCGCTGTTCAATTGTTGATTTCTGAGATATTTTGGCAAAGCAGACGCTCTGTATGCATGCGAACTGAGATATATCTTTAGTTCTATTTTGGTAACATTTCAAACACAATCTACAAAACCTTATCTGCACTGAAATACTGGACTCTACTTCGTTAAAAACCAGAACGTGGAGGTTTGCAACAACTACCGCCCAGGAAGAAACGCCGAAACGAGATAAGTGAAAACATTAGTGTATGTGTTCTTTAGCGGTTTGATATCAGATAACTCAGCCGTCAAGTAGGCGTTGACGTCTTAGCTGATGCTTAAGAGGACAGGGTATGTGTTCTGACGTCAAGACTAGATTTTTTTGCCCTAAGTGTAATGTCTACATCCCGAGGTCTACATCCCCTTAACATGTTTTAAGATGTCATGTGAGTGACCAGCACTATGGATATCACCAACGTTTTTTAAGTAAAAGGTTTTATCGACAGTGTCATAAGATTTTAGTGAGTGCAAACACTTAAATTTATTCTACACTTGGTATATAGCCCGATTTCTTCGCAGAAAGCCGTACAGTTTAATGTCAAACCGTGGATAGAGCACAAAACTGACTACTTGATTCAAAAGATGGTAGTACGGCCTATACTCTCACCGATGGGAACGATCTTTGTATATATCAAAACGTGTTGAGATATATTTTACTTAAAATACAAAATAACGGAAGCAAGCAGTCATTATCCTTTTTAATCACTTTAACGCCTAACTCAGCTATTGCGCTTGGCCAAATGGTCAAATGTGTTTCCATTTCAATATATAGGCCTACATGTGTTACACATATGGTACAGAAACCTGCCCCAAATATAAAAAAAAAATATCTGGTATTCCCAAATTTACAGCAAATTTTTTGTTATCTCTAATTGACTCTTTACAACACTATCAGTCATTTTCCCAAATTCAAAATGCCCATTTTGTCTCTAAATTGCTAGTGTTAGGTCATATCAACACCTTATATTACTGTTCATTGTGAAAAACAGACAGTATTTTAAAGCAGTCCTGAAGATGCCATTTACTACTGTTTCTACAGCCAAAAAAAGTCGGATCCCGACTTTTATTAGTAAACAAAGTATAAAAATCGTTATTTCTTGACAAATACGGCGTGTTACGCTTAACCACTTACAGGGGTCTTTACTACAACAATTTCCAACACAACAGTGCAAAAAAATGCACTTTGATGAAAAATAGGGGCGTTGTTTGTTTACATTTTGAAAAAATCGCTGATAGTGGCTTTAAATGATTGTTCAGAGAATAGCGTATACTTTAAATACACTACGACATGTGTACAGGATTTAATCACAAAACGTGTACACATTTCGTTAACTCGTTTAAATCCTAAACACATCAAACTCTGACAGACAAATAAAACAGGAAGGGTATGGTATTCTTAGGACTGAACCAAGCGTTTATAGATGGACAAGATACATATTTAAATTCTAACACTTTTATATTGTATGCTATTGATTGTGGTAATAAAGTGCAATGATCACGAAAACGACAATTAATGTGGTATTTCTCAAATACCCATAAAATAACATGCACAATTTAGTCAAGCTCTTTCAAAAGAAATTTTGCCCAGATGCTCCAATTTGCTTGAAGCCTTAAGGTTACAGTGTATTGCATTGAAAAACGGCAGGTCTAAACCCTGTTAAGCTATGATAATAAAGGCCAATGTTCAAACGGTTTTCCTGTAGAGGTTTCGTAAAACTATCTAAATAAATTAAGTGAAACTTTAGAGCAGAGCATGGATCTAGGTCAAACATCATCGTTCATCCCTTACTACAGAAAGCTTTAACGCCTTTGGTAGCATGGGCTTAGGAAGATTTTCGGGGATGGGGGGGGGGGGCACCTGCGATGGCGCCGGAGTGGGGGAGGAGTGGCGCACCAGCAAGGGGGGGGGATTTCCCCCATTTTTTCCTTGCCCCCCCCCCCCCCAGTTCCCTCCCCCCCCCCCCCCCCCGGCCTAAAGAAAAAGACGGATTGAAGCAAAAAAACAGCCATTTGGGGTCAAAAATCACCCAATGTCAGCGATTTCTGGTCAAAATTTTTTAAAAATCTCAAACTTTTGAAGTTTTTTCCCCCAGAATTAGAATTTCCTTTTTTTTTTCCCCCAGAAGTTCCCTTGCCCCATTAAGGAGAAGTCTGGTGCTGCCATTGGGGGAGGGGGAAGCTTTGGCATTTGATGTTTTGGTTTAAAAAGGATCAGGTCGTTTGAGCCCCCCACCCCACACCACACCAAAATTATTGAGGGTGCCCAGGCCCCCCCAGCCCCCCCCCCCCCCCGTTCCTAAGTCTATGGGGTAGTTAGTATGCTCATCTATCAATGTGAGGTAGTTAAACTTTAATACTAGTCAACTTCTAAAATGCTCCAATCATGTTTCTGTTTGCGTCTAGTCATTCCAAAAACTTATAGTTTGTATGGCCACTTGGTTATAATGGAGATATGGAGTAAAAAGGACTAAAATTGTAAAAAAAATGGTCAATTTCCATTTGTCATGTTTGTACTACAGGGAGTCATTTAGTAGTTTGCTCCACGTTTGGTTAAAAATGAATAAAATAAATTTTTCATCTAACTTATTAAGCGTGTGTCAAAATAAGAATGGTTTGTAGCATTGCAATGCATGGTTATATGTTATTGACAAAATAGGTCACAGGGCAACATTAATCAAATTGGCATTGACCTTCTATGACCCTTCTGATCTAGATAGGGAAATCATTTAAACATAACCAATAATTATACTTTTTTGGAGTCCTTTTCCTCAGGCAAATATTCAATTATTCTTTTTCTGTAACTGCCTCCAATTAAACTACTCCATATTTAATTGTTAAGTACGTCCATGGAAATACGATGTGTCGTTCTTTTCAATATCCGAAATGGAATTGTCACATGAATGTTAAAACCCGAAGATCGTTTGTCATAACGCGCCGTATAGTGTACATCCGCTGTCCTACTTCAGCTTCTGAAATGTACACTTAGAATCTATTATGGTAGGCTATGTTTATGCTGTTTCGAACAGTTTAAGTTTCTATCATTGCGGATTTTGAAATCAATTAATTACAAACGGTGTGAAAGAGTTTAAGGAAAGACACGTGTTGAATGCATCACAGGCTCTCTATTTTCTTTATGTTATTGCACAGTTCAGTTAGACCTTCAGGTACGTGTTATTATAGAATATGAATTGAAATATACAGGGTGTCATATAAAGTGTGCAAGCAGATATACTTCAATCTTCTCAAAAGCTGCTTTGCCTTAGTAGTTATCTTCGAGGGAAGTATGGAATGATTCCTTTGTGGATAATATCATCGTTTTCAACTCAAATTTTGCAAGTATAACTGGCACATGATAAATATCGGTTGATTAATTAAATTATATTGCTTTAAATTAAGTTGCACTCTCTTGTTTTGATATCATCAATGCACGTTTCTTTCACATTAAAGTATCTTAATGATGAAAGTCAATTTGCTCTGCAGAAACTCAGTGGCCGGTATCTTTACCCAGACCTAAAAGTGCAATGACACGACAAATAAAATCTGACCTTTTTTTAAAAATTTTAGAAATAACACAAGAAGAATATTCCATAAATTCACATTGAAGTAAGCTAAAAGGATCATATACCTGTTGAATTTAACTACCTAGTTCTCCAGGTCAAACAAGGGTGAATATTTATTAATCTTTCCCTGGAGATGGCCAGCGCACGTAAGCGTTGAAAAGAAACCCATGTGCGCTTGGCCGGATTTGAACCGACGACATCGTATAATCGCACGGTGGGTGAGGAATGATAGATAATCTATAGTTGAAAAACAAATTGTGCGCTTGGCCGGACTCGAACCGGCAACCTCCATATTACTAGCACGGCGCTCTAATACCAACTGAGTTAACAGTCCAGATTTGGAAGAGAGCGATAGATATTAGCTATAGGAGTTAGGTCCGAAAGGTTTCCCTCGCTTTCCTAGCGGATAGCATCAGGACGGTATATTTACATATACGATTTTTATTTGTTTTTGAAATTTTACCTACTTAGTTCTCCAGTTAGACAAGGGTGAGTATTTATTAATCTTTCCCTGGAGATGACCAGCGCACGTGTTGAAAAAAACCCACTTACTTTACACTTTTTCAACACTTACGCATATGTTTTGTCTTTTATTTTGCTTTCATTTGTTGGAAGCATGCAAATTAGACCTCTTTAAATCATAATTGCCTTTTTGGTTCTACGGTTATTTGAAGAGAAAGGGTTTAACATAGTAGTAGTCAAAGTTTTAATAATTTTATGAAAGTCTTATAATAGTAAATTACTTGGTGTCTTATCTAACAAACCCTTTAAAAGAGAATAACATTTTGAAGAAGGTAATGCAATAGATCTCACTTAAAAGTGTTTAAAATAGTATGTGACTAAAGTAGTTCACATTAGGCAGTTAGGTATGACATTACATATCATGAAGTGTCTTTACTTGAATGCATCAATAATGTATCATGCAATCTGGAAGATCATAGCGAATGTTGACAAATGATAACCACGCCTGTACAACAGGAAAAAAGAATAAATATGTTTATATCAGAGGTTAATGTAATAAGAAAAGCATCCTCGTCTGATGATACGCGTATAGTATAGATAGATACATACTCGTGGTTGCAATATGACAGTTAAATTATTGATTACGTTGATAAAACAGGTGCAGGCGCTGTTTTGTATCTATATCGTCGGGGTGGTATTGTTTATTTTGAGGGAGGGTTGTTGTGTGCAATACGCGTCGCGTCGATAAACTTTTGAATAGATTATTCCAGAAAACAAAATACATCAGCCCCTTTCGGGCGTAAAGTAAAAGAAATAGAAACCCACTGATGGGGGCAAAAGCTGCACAAATGGCACATCAGAATCTTATGCCATACACTACTATTTCATAAGTTCTTAAGCAATGAAACGTGTATCTGATAAAAAAAAAAAGAGATGTCCAAATTGGCTGCATATTCTCCTAAATTTCCCAAGAAATTCTCGTTAGATAGATTTGCAAAGCACATAATTCATATTTGCGAGATGTCGGTGACACTCTCGATCACTTGCCTGTGCCGAATGTCTGTTTTGCTTACTTTCAGTTGCGCAACTTTTGATGAAAAAAAATTAATCCTATATGCACCAAACAGGACGGTCGATGACAAACGCACTGTAAAAACAGTGTTTAGAAAGTGAAGGCAAGGTGGTGTTTAGAGGGTTAATGTTTGCCCAAATTAAAACACTTTGTGTTTGGAAATTAAACACATGGTGTTTTGAAAATTACACTTTGGTGTTTAGAAATTAAACAGTGGTGTTTATAGATATTGACAGTTTAGAGATTAAACGTTTAGAGCGTGTTTAATCTCTAACAGTCCAAAATCGAAACACCAAGTGAACCTTTCTAAAACATCTGGTTTAATTTCTAACACAAAGGTTAATTGCTTAAACAATACAACATTCAAACACCACTTGCCTTCACTTTCTAAACACTGTTTTTAGAGTGCATCATATTCCGCAGCATATGACCTTTGGTAGTTTCTCATGCATGTAGACCTTAATAATGACCTTTGGTAGTTTCTCATGCATGTAGACCTTAATATGCTACTATCAAATACAAATGATAGTTAATGTTTCATTATTTACATGCCTATATGTAAATAACCTAAATTAGGTCCGGAATCCAATTCCTGTAGAAATGAATGGTAAATATATTGTTCGTAAAAGAGTCTAATAAAAAAAAATCCTGCAATGTATCAAATCACCACTTTTTGGTTCTAAATAATTAACTTGGACTATTCGTAACTCAAAACAACTATTAGTTTAAGTATTTAGTGCACAATTTGCGAAAAAAAGCAAACAAAATGGCCGCTTTTCGCGCGCATGGAAAATTAGTGTTTTGCCCCTAATTTCCGAACCTATCAATGTTTTTCAAACATGTGTTTTAGTAATAACGCTGTATTTTGTGTAGTCATTAGGTTCGCCAAGTTTCATGGAAAAAATTACTTTGAGAAAGGGGTTGTTTTCAAAGGGGGTCAATAGGATCCCCTTATGCACCAGTGGGAATGCAGAAGACGTTATGCACTTAAGTGTTAATGTTACTTTAAAATTAGGCGGAATAGAGCATTCATTGAAGCCCATCTCCCAAGCTGTCACGACCTATCCACTCTGTAAAGTGGGAAACTTCCAATTAAGATATATTTTAAACCTAGTGTAACAACGAAACGCTAAGAAATGGTTACACGTAAAACAGCTGCTTAATTTCCAGTTTATTTTACAAGCACTCTATACATGAAATAAATATATTCTGATTAGTACATTACAAAATATGGGAATGTACATATAGTGTTAAAGGTGAATGACACGATTTCTTTGTATAAAGTTTTCATCTTTATTGGATGTCCTTGACCCCAAAATGTTATCTTTGAAATTTCGCGCCAAATATTTCAATATGTATTGAGAGCTAAACGTGGTTTTACAAGCGCCATAGAATACTGTGTGAAAATTAACATTGGTCGACCAAAATGGGACACATTTTCGCTTATAACATCCAAACCAAACATCTTTGAGCCCAAAGATTTCATGGCGTGAATGAGAAAAATAGTAGCTTCTTCAGATATCAAAATATTGACCACTTCTGGTAAAATATAGGGTTCTGGGGACGAGGCTTATATTAGCGATCGGCCAAAGGACCTTTAAGGGACACCTTACTAACTAGATATTCAAATGAATCATGTACAAAAAAAAAGAACTTCCGAAGGCTCTTGACAGGGAGTCAAAAAATAAAAACTTTGTATAAGCCATACCCTCTTGAGCTACTTTTTTAGCTCTTTTTTTCAAATCCGTTTCGATTTCGACACACATGCAAATGCGAGATATGTCTTTCGGACAATATCCATGACGTCGAATCACGCAATACATTCGGACTTCGCCGGTGCGCTATTTTCTTGGGACGACTCGAAATCAAATTTTTTCATATTGCGGTCAGTTTACACCGTGTGTGGTGTGTGTGTGTGTGTGTGTTGTGTGTGTGTGGTGTGTGTGTTGTGTGTGTGTGTGGTGTGTGTGTGTGTGGTGTGTGTGTGTGTGTGTGTGTGTGCGTGTGTGGGTTCTTTTTTCATTATTGATAGACTCACTTCATTCTCAGCATCTAGCGGAACTATAGTACATTTCAAATTGAGTGAGACTTCATTAAAGGTTTTAGGTCTGTCCGTTCATCGTGAGAGGTAAGAGGATTTTATTTTAATGGCCACGGTAAAAACGTTATGTACATTAATATGACTATGTCTACTAAGATTCAACCACGTGTTCCACTTGAAGTAATAGGATGAAAACATCCGCATTTTTTTTAATTAACAGTGGTATTTGAACACGTCACTACCTTGACACTGTAAAATCTTATTGCTTATCAGGCATATAGGAGAAAATATTTCTTATATGAATACACACATAACGCAACTAAGTTTTGTTTTTTATTTGGGCCGTCCAACCATGCAAGAGGTTAGCTCAAAGACGATTACGAGTTTTCTTGACATCCCGGCCAACCATGGCATAGTCCCTTTTATCATTAACAGACCATTTAGAACACCTTAATCAGTTTCCAGTAAGACGATTATGTGCAGTAACTGCCACAATATGTTTTGTATGGCAGCAAAGGCCTAGTCTCCATATGGCCAAGGATTAAATCTTCAAGTCAACACAACTCCATGGGAATATGCAAGAACCCTCACTTAATTTGAAATCTACTATAGCCTACCATGATCCCCGAGCATTGCACCAAACGAGGAGTATAGTTTTGCGTGGTGCGCGCCATAAGCAACTGAGTTCCTACAGGTTTAGGTCTCTATTGCCAAGCCGCACTCTGGCTAGTCTCATGTTAACGCGGTTTCCTGCAATATGAAAAAATATTTTTTAAATGTGATAATGACCAGAGGAAAACAGGAAAAAGGGAATAAATGGCATTAGTATGTGGTGTTATTATTTTCGGACATTTTGTTTACATCGAAGAAGGATACAAGTAGAAAAATAACATAGTGGAAACCAGATTGCACAAAAATCAAAAACGATGCTATAAATAACAGATTCAGTGTGCATTGGATTCGGCTGTTACACAGACATTAGTGTAACGCATGTTTATTAATAATGATACACACAGGAATATTACAATGTGCGAAAATAAATTTTATAAAATTTGTTTAGTTAAAATACACGATAATATATATCTCTAATTTGAAAAGATGCTATAGTAAAAAATACAAATGGTAATAAATCGCAACAAATCCGTTTCCTTTTGACACATGGTTTAGTGAAGTCGCCCAACGTAACTTTCAATTACCTAAGCATATAATAACAGCAAGAAGATTAAACATTTTTAAATATAAAAACGGAGACCCTAATGTACTATGTTGAGGATTCTGCGCAATGTACAGTGGAGTCAATAAAAACCCTCCATTCAGGAAAGATTTTTTTTCTTCAAAGGTAAAACGTTATTTTGCTTCAATGTTTGCTTTGTTTGTTTACAGGAGTAACCAGGCTTATCATAAGATTTTTATTGGGGTCTTTAGGACTTGGTTCAGAAAACTATGGACAATTTTGACCGGAGGAGACCTTCTTAAAAATCAGTTTGGCCGAGTTTAGCCATACAATGCGGAGAGAAAGACACCGACGTATACCATAACACATTATCGCAAAGACAATTCAAAAATCTTGCATTTTCAGATGGTATCGATTATTCTTACAAAAAACATATCAGTTTGAAAAAATGGTCCTTGATGTAGTAAACATAATTATAGTAAACTATCTTCAAAAAAATTACATTACATTTGTTAATAATAAAGAGTCAGGTAGTGAAATCACCCAATATCAATGTCATGATGAACATAATGAATCTGCTCAGAGATTTTTGTGTACAATCTCTATAGGGAATTATTGGGCACCAAATACAGTTATATTCAGCGTCCATAAATTGCAAAGAAGAACTAAAGCTGAAGTCTTCTGTAGATAAATCGGAATTCAAACTTAAACTTCAATATCGCACTGCTGTTTTTTTTTTCAAGCGGAATACAAAAACTTTCTATGGTTTCACTTTTGACTCCCAAGTTTCGTTATAGGTTCCAACCATGACATCTTGCTGAATGAACCAAAGTAAACTGTGGGTTTACACCAGCTATCTTGACGTTCTTATTTGGGAAATTGGAACATTTTGTTTTATTAGCATTACTTTGTAATCCCTCAGGGGATATTATTTTTAAATCCTTCAATTACTCTCCCACTTTCTATTGTTTAAAACACTAATTTGGTGTTAAATGTTTGTTCCCAAATCACTGCTGAAGACGATGTTACTCTATGTAAGCGATGATCTTTGTTTGGCTCAAAATCGGCCAGACAGGATTTTTAAGTCTCCTCAGTAAAATAGGCATAACATCTTCCTCTAAAGTCTAAAATGACCACAAAAAAAACGTTTTCTGAAAGCTGTTTATTTATCCTTCTTTATAACCCAGAGCAAAACTTTGAGCAAAAACAATTTTAAATAGTTTAATTATTTTTTATTCTTAATGTAGGTTTTTTTTGAATCACCTGTATAATCACGTTTGTCCATTCAAAACATGAGAGAAACAGATTCCAGTCTCGCTCCAAATAATCATGATGTACTAATATATATGGAAATGTCACAGTCATAATATAAAGAGTAGAGACTATTCTATGAGTGCCTTACTATAGGGGTCCATTCACGGGAAGAGCAAGGTGAGCGGGTAGCGACATAAGAAAGGTTCGGTTATTATTAATTCGGTTATGTGCGGCATAAGCCCCCCCCCCCCCGATTTCGCACCCCCAGGTAGTACTTAACGGTTCAGTAATAATTTTGGCCTCGTAAAGCTAATTATTGCTAAATTTCAGTTATCAAAGCCCTGAACGTATCTCAAAATATCCCTGCTTTGAGATACAAAATCAGTTCTCAAGCCCTTCTCAAGCCCCCAAGTTCAAATCGGGGCCGCACATCCTTACCTGAAAAGTTGAGTACCCGATGTTTGATAATTTCCGGGGGGGGGGGCAGTTGTATTCAAAGGGGATAGATGCGGGAACAGGACTTGCGAAATGCACCCCCCTAAACAAGTATTCCACGACTAAAAACATACCTAAAACAAGCATTTTTTGTTGTTTTTGCTACCATAAACAGTCTTTTTGTCAGTTTTTGCTACCTTAAACAAGTTAATCAAGCATTGTGTTGATAATTATACCCTTATGAACTGGCTTGCTCATGTTGCTTTTACCCTCAAAGGACAAATTTTGTATGATTGTGATCTCGCGTACATCACAATTCAGGTTACGAAAAAATCATACTTTTTTTTCCATATTTTGACTGTTTTGACAACCCTATCAATGTAAGCGCGACTCACCTGTTGGCAAAAAGATAACCTTTTTAACGCGTTTTCTTGTTCATGCATCATAGCCACCCTGAATACAAAGTGGCCCCCAGTGATAACTTGATATCCGAACTAACTTATATACAACTCCTCCTAAACTCTGAATAAAGACCTTTGTAAGAAAAACTGCCTGTCGAGTCGACTATTCAGTTTGGCATTACAAGGTCCTATAAACGTATATTTTGTAATTGTTAACGTGGTAGAATAGTCTCCCAAAACATCCCAAAGTATGCAAAGAATTCAAGCGACATCACTTGCAAAAATATTTGAAATGTCCAGGGTGACCAGATGCATGTATTGTATTATTTTCATGTTGGATAAGGAAGGAGACAGATACCCGATTCAGATATGTTTACCTTCCGTAAAGGATCTATATTTTTTGAAAGGTTGATATGCAAAGGTCAAAACAAGGGCCCCAATTTGGAAAAAAAAAAAAAAAAAAAAAAAACACGGTTCACCAGTTTTTTGGTATCCATTATCATCTATGTTTCCCTACAGGAAAATGTGTTGATTATCCAGAATACAACTTCAAGAACGGAGTAAGTTTTTGACCACCAACAAAATCGGTAAATACTTGCTTTCACCAATGGCCATTGTTTGGGATAGTATACAAATATGAATGCCTAAGAGTAGTCTAGTAAAAAGTTATCTGAGGTAAAATTTGACTTTTCTATTGCACGAGGCGAAGCCCGAGTTGAAATGACGTCAAAATTGACCGAATGATCCTATTTTTATATTGCACGAATATAGGCAGTCAATATTTGTTTTATATCCTGTATCAGATGGTTTCGTAAATAGTAAAAACTATACATGGGCCTCAAATCACTCATCATGATATAATTTCACTGGCCGCTTAAAAATTGCCGTTTAGGATAAACACATTAGGTATGAGAACCCGTAGTCATTGCATAATTTACAAAACCATGAACAATGCATCCACGTAAAAGTTTGACTTTCCGTCAGTAACATATAAGGATTATAATGATTGTCCATTAAATGAACGTTAATGAGATTATGGGGGTGATGACGTTATCAGTCAAAGGTCTATATTACTAAATGTGTTGGCAAGAGATAGACCTTAATTATGACATCTTTAAAACATATATAAGGCATAATTACATTTACCCTTCGTACCTACTCTGTATCTGCTTTATTATGTCAACAGGGAAATTAAAGTTATGATGAGGGTAGGTGCGAAGGGCATAATGTAATTATGCCCATAATAAATATTTAAATATAATTGAAAAAAAAATAAAGCCAAATCCAATTATATTGACAATTG
Organism: Ophioderma brevispina; assembly: GCA_023653785.1. Taxonomy (NCBI): domain Eukaryota; kingdom Metazoa; phylum Echinodermata; class Ophiuroidea; order Amphilepidida; family Ophiodermatidae; genus Ophioderma; species Ophioderma brevispina. The sequence goes on from JAMKCH010000793.1 coordinate 19,140, forward strand.
TTTGAACATAAATGTGTTTTTTTTTAATTCCCAGATAAACAAATTTTTTTTTTTTTTTTTAAAAAAAAACAAGCCAACCCAGCAGCAGCAGGTAATGGCTATCCAAGCACTATGACATTCATGCCGCACTATCATATGCATTACACATTAAGTGAAACACCACCCCATTCTTAAAATGGGTTTTTATATCAGAAACAAATGACAACCAGTAGCTTGGATGCATTATTAATTCTGCGGAGTGTGTACAAAACTTTATAGACAGAGCTATAGTAACATTGCAGCCAGTGCTGATCGGGAGGGCTAGTTTTCAGCTTAATGGTTTCATATTCCCTACGGTCTCCAATTACCTACACTTACTCTATGGATGTGTTTATACCACTCATCACCTCGGGTAATATTTTTCACATTAATAAGGGTAATATCAACTTATTCCGCAAAGCGTTAGAGAGAATTAAAGTCCATGCATAAAATACTAATTTGGTAATATTATGATCCGGGTTCGATTCCCCGTTGAAACTTTTTTTTCAGGGACTAACTTGTAATTCTGATATTGGGGTTTCTTCCGAAGATCACCTATCGTCTTGGAGCAGATGTTCATGTGATAGCTTCACAAACTTTGAGAACCACCCAAAACAAACACGCAATATAGTGATATGATAACAAATACTGTGATTGCTTCAGTATGTTGATATCATTGAATATATAAAGAACGCAATGCAATAATTGGTTCAGTATGTGTGTATTCCAAACAAGAACATTTCTGACAATAAAATATTGAAACTTGCAGTTGACACTTTTAATTTCTCAACACGGTACAAAGTTGGCCATGTGATTTACAACGGATATTTGTTTGAGAATAGCAAAGTTGCGAGCGCATAAAATTCATTGGCCTAATTGCAACCACATTTCCTACCTATATTTATGGTAACATTAACCAGAAACTTTCAGTGAAATAAATGCGTGAGTATTTTTGCGACGACAGCTTAATAAGCTTGATAAAGCATGCCCGTCGGCAATTTTAATAAAGCTACTTCTAAAAATATTTGCAATTTTCTACATATTTGACAACAATGCTAGTTCTACAAATCTAATGTAGTTTTAGAGAAAATTTACATTCTTTACATTAAGCGACCGAATGCATCATTATTCAATCCACTTAAGTTTATTACATTCGAAGAAAATTAAACGAAACGAAACAGGCTTAGTGCACCCATTAGATTACATGCTTTATTCCGTTAGAGTATAAAATGTATGATAACGGAATAAAGCGTGTAATCCAATGGGTGCACTGAGCGTGTTTCGTTTCGTTTCGTCGAATATAATAAGCCATCCACTTAAAGACACTATCAGTGATTTGAGAAATATTTGAAATTTGCATGAATAGCTTCAAAGTGAAGGATAAGTCTGTAGAATTCTCATAAGTTACCTTTTCCAGCTGTAGAATTGACAGAAAAGGAATAAAACGGCAGTGTTCCAAATACGATTCTCCATTCAATTACGTGTTGTAGTAAGTGTCCGAACGGACAGTAATGACTAAAATCTCCGATTCTGTCCTTATTAGGTTGCTTCTCGTCTTATCATTTGCAGGGTATGTTAGGCTACCTGTACCTGTTACATACATGCAAAAATCTGATTTTTGATATTTTTTTTCAATTTGCTGATTTAGCAAATCACTGATAGTGTCTTTAAGCCTTGGGAAATCCAGTAAACATTTCTTGGCCTTTACTACAAATATAAGTTTTATGACGTTGGGAGTCCCTTTGCCTCTGATATATTTCATTGCAACGTTACGAGCCTCTATAGAAAAAATCTTAGGTCTACTTCGTTGTGTTTTTAGTATTAAAACGCACGTTATACCGTACGGTGCTATATACATTTTCTAACACGAGAAAGTACATTGAAAAAAGAAATAACACGAACCATATAGTACTGTCATGTCCAGAAATACTTTCGTTTTGTAAAATAATTCTATGACAAATATAAAATATAACTTGAAAAATAAAATATATCTTTTTATATGTCGTACAAATATACTTATACTACCAGTACTGCTACTTATGGCTTATCTTTGATATTTTTTTTTCAAATTCTGCAAACATTACTTTTGAAGAATCATTCCACATGATCAGTAAGTTCAAGTGTAACACGGCAAAACAGTTACCCCTCTTCTCTTCCTTGTACTCTGCAATGTGACTACTAGGGCTAATGGACATATGTGGAGAATACCAAACTTTTCAAAAATGAGAAGCTGACAATATTGTAGGATTACAGTCAACATGTTAACAGCTGAATGCCCAAAGACCGAATACCTCCGGTAGATTACCCGCTGGACCCTTTCTTGCTGATAGACACGTACACATGCAAGGGCATCGGGTGGTTTTATTTAAAGAAAATAGTTAGGCATGGTCAATCTTTTTAACGTTAAAATTATAAACGATTATGTATCCAAAATGGTACTGAATAATTAGGAAAAAAAATCGCATTTAATAAATTCTTGCACGACGTATATGCAAGATAACCGGCACAAAACAGACCATTTTCGAATACAATAGTCGTCTGGAGGTGTGTTTCGCTTGCTATATTCTGACACGTCTCGCCGTGTTTATTCGCGAATATAATAGTCGTCTATGGGTGTACTTAGCTTGCTAATTTCTGACACGTATTGCCGTGTTTATCGTCCTTTATCTAAACCATAGACCCTATGCACTTGGTAGCCTAGCGTGGCCAGTTGAAAGAATTACCAAATATAGGAGGACGCGTGTCTTTCTCAAGATAATGAGAATTCACTGTTAACACCGATATAAAATATGTTGTTAAAAGGATAAGCATGATACATAGAATAAGCAAACGCCTGTGGAGATTTGACCTGCTGTACATTTTCTTACTGTACAAGTCTATGGGCATCAGCCTCAACATTTTCACGGTTGGGAAATATATGCTTATTTTCGCCAATTTGTCCTATCAAGCAGCAAATAATCATGCATCTCCTCCATACACTAATGTCTATTTTCTCAACCTGCACAGCTTGTACAGTAACAAAGAATCGGAATGTCTGCAGTTTGATTCTTTTAAGTTAACAGATGGTGGTCAGTGTGTTCTTGTGCTGGATCCGTATGAAATTCTTTTCACTTATATCAGGGGCGGCGCCAGGGTAAAATCATAGGAGGGGCGAAACATCATAGGGGCGAAACAGTACAAAATGAACTAATTTTGGTTAAAAAAAAAACCTTAATTTTTGCGCAAAACCCCCTGTTTTTCCTAAATTTTGAAAATCTCAGGCGCCGCCCCTGACTTATATGCCGTGGGCCAAGAGAGCTTGGCATGGTATTGCATAATATCTACATCATGAACAGACCAGGTATCTTATTAGAATATATACTGCATCATATAAAAAAGCTGTCCACTATATTCCTGTTCTTTTCTTGGATAGTGGGTACTTTTCTATTTGACACACTATATAATTTGATTCACCATGAACATTGTGCAACCACCCATAAGCTGTCCAAAATTAAACGGATGTATCAATGTATTCCGTCACTTAACTAGTACTTGAAGGGTCTAACGACCATCAGAAGGTGTAGGAATGCGTCTGGACTGGTGTATGCCGTGCAATGAGCATCGCGTTAAATTACAAAACTTTCAAATTTAACTGTGGGTAGCGTAGATGTCAGTCTCGAGATGCAACCTTACATATCCTCAACTTAATCTATCATCCATGTTTGGATTTTGGACCTCTGCCTAATGTCACGGCGATTGCCCCAAATCGTCTTCGTCTTGGTGAGTGAGGAATCATGGCCTCGGCTGGGGAACGAATGTCGCATAAGGAGAGTCGTTTTTCTAGTTAAAAAGTGGTGACAAAATGTTAACTTAAGAAAATTGAATATATCTAGATCAGGTGCATAGCCAACCCGGTCATTTCAAGAGAAGAAAATCGAGGTAGGTCCCAATCACGGGCCAGGTAAATATGGCCCAGGCACAGTGCAAAACCAATGGTTGATTTGACTCTTAAACATCCGACTGTTTCTTCATGATGTTCCTTCAACAAGTTTTCCCGGGGGAGGGGAACTCTACCCCGTCTGCCAGTTGACCTATTGGCTATGCCCCTGATTTAGATCAATGATTCTTCTGACAAGAATGACCCTTTACTATTACTTCCTTCATAAACTAACTGGAAACTAAAAGAAAATGCAGAATAACTTAATATGTATATGCAAAGAAAAATGTCATTTCTTGTAGGACTAAATTCTACTTAAACCAGGTCTAACTTTAGACCAGATCTACTCTTTTTGTTCCAAAGAGAAGGGGAACAAATAGGTGACCTTTATATGATGTTATATTGATTGCAATTAGACGGAGGTCGACAAGAGCAATACAACCATTGGGAATTATTAATTAACGGAGTTTCCACGCTGGTTCTCAGGCCAACGGGATTTCCGATATAAATGGAAAATATTAATATAAAACATTTCATGGCTTTCAGATTAATTAGAGTCAAGTGACTGTGTATTTTCAAAAACAATTCTCTAAAGACCGTTGAAAAAAACGCCTCCTCTTGAAAAAGAAAAACTGGTCACCATTGGCTGGTTCTCCTTATCGTGTCCAAACACTGTGGTTCTCAAATATGATCCAGCCAGAGATGGGTACAACGTCTGGCTGCTTCATTGAATTCCGCAAGGTCCTTCTTTGTGCATTGTTGCTCCAGCAGTGGGCAGGCCAAGAGATGCTCCATTGTCTGTGGTGCTGTTCCACAAACCACAGGTAGTGTCCTGGATCTGCTTCCAGGTAAGCCCCACTTCTGCAAAGGAAAACCTTAGATCGGCCAGGTGGGCATCGCCATTCAGCCCATGAGGAGTCAGCTCGGGGGTGAGGGCTAACAGGGGCAATACCATAGATGGTACGTGATTGATGGCAAGTCTTTCTTTCCACAGGCGACTCTTTTTCAGCTCCTTAGACACTGTTTCAAGAGGTGGACTTTGCTTTTGAAAACTCTCTCTGGCAGCAGATATCTGTCCAGACTAGGGGCTTCACATTAGATACTTGCCAGCTACGCTCTTGCATGCTCGCTTACGCTACGACGGATGTCTGGTGGAGCGCAATTCCTGCTAGGATGTATAACTTTTCCGCTGGTTGTTGGACGGAGGCATCCGTGATAAGCCGACAGGGGGTGTTTTTTGTTATGCTGAATTTTTTCAAGCACCCCTTCTGGCATGGGTTGATCTTGCCATACAGGACAACATACTCTGCACATGAGTAGCACAGGGGCAAGTGCCGTCGATCTTAGGGTATGTGGGCGAGCACCCCATTCTTGTGCCAGTTAAGTTTGTTCAAGATGTCATGCGTGAACATACTTTACTCTTCGTCTTCTCGACGAAGAGTGCGGTCCAAGGTAACTCCTAGGTAGGACAGGGGTTATCACCAGTGCTCCAGGGGGTGTTTGTTCCGGACCAGGTAACTTTAAGCTGGACGTTGACTTCACGGTTGCGTAGATGACAGCACACACCCGTGTCTTAGATGATGTGCAGTAGTAGTTTTCCTCCTAATAAGGTGTGAGTTCATCCAAGGTTTTGGAGAGTCTATCTTCAACAAATGTGAAGTCGGCATCTTGCGCACTAATTCCAAGATCTTCTGCATAATAAAACGACAGTTCCTGCACTCCTAGGTTGTCGTTGGTAGAGAGTGACAGGAGAGGTGCAAGCACACTCCCTTGTGGTAGACCATTCCTGAGCCTACGCCATCGGCACTTCTTCGCTCCTAACTGATCAAAGAACATCCTGTGTGCCAGCAATCTCTGAAAGCCAGTCAGCGGATGTCCTTGGTAATTCCAGAATTTTTAGGAGTAGGCATACTGTGATTAACAGTGTCGTATGCTGCTGATAGGTCGACGAGAATAGCTCGGATACCAACCTTCTCGAAACCATCCTCAATGTGTTGAGTTGGGTGAGTAATGGCTTGTTGTTGATTTGCCTTGTCGGAAAACCTGCTTGTTCTGGTATGAGGTGTTCGTCTATCACAGGTGCAATACGATTGAGCTTGTAGGTATGGGTGAGGAGTGATATTGGTCTGTAGCTCTTGGGATGGATGGATCTTTCCCTTGCTTTAGGAGTGCCAGAACATGTGCTTTCCTCCAGATCTTTGGGAACCTGTGGGAAATAAGGCAGCAATTGTAGAACTCAAGAAGCCATTCCTTGCTACTTGGCCGGGATATTTTAGCTGCTCAGTTTGAGATGTTGTCAAGGCCTACTGCTTTTCCTGGTGAAGTTGAGCAATACCGATTTCCAATTCGTCCATGTTGAAGGGGCGAGTGAAACCAGAGTCGCCACAACCTTGTATGGTCTAGTTGATCTTCTTGGGCTTCTTGCTGCACTTGCCATTTAAAAACAGTTGGTGGGCACTTGGTTGGGTGTGACATTGGCTGCTGTGGAAGGTTCTGTTGAACCCTCGGAATCGGATGTAGACCATGCTTTCTTGCTGTTATGGTCATTCGGTGGACTCAATTAAAGTATGCCAGGTTTTGATCTTTTCCTGGGAGATCCTCTCTGAAACTTCCTCACCTTTAGCAGTTGTTTCACACGAAAAGGGATCAGCTTCAAACATGGTGATATAGTCTTGATAGTACTATAGCACATTCCTTGGAAAAAGTGGATATATTCGTTCGACAGCCTCTGGGTATGAATTCAGGGCAGTCTGTTCTACTAGTTGGGCAAATTGTCATAGTTATCGGGTTTTGGAGCAATCCTCTCCACCTTGTGTTCCAGGTCATCAGTGAATCCTGCCAGTCTGCTTCCTGTAGTTAACGCGCCGTTAAAAGGCACTTTGTTTGGTCTTACTGTAGCGTTGGATTGGATACCGATTGGTCGATGTTGAGTTAGTGGAACAGAGTCCAGAACAATCTTGCTACACAGGTTAGAGATGTTTTTACTAACAATCGCTAGATCAGGGTTGTAACCTCTCTTCCAACGGGCGCTATGAAATGATGGCGGAAGCTTAGATTCGTGAAGGAGAAAAGTTAGATGTTGCCCTGTGGCGGTATATCCCATCTTCGACAGCTTGTACTATGGCTGTTGAAGTCAACAAGGAGAAGTAAGGTTTGGTGGATTGGAATTCCCAAGGCGGGTTGAGGGTGCTGAATGTACTGATGGGGGTTTGTAGACGGATGTAACTATGACAGAGCTAAGCTCAATGGTGAGGACTTCGATGTTGTTGTCGTCAGACATAAGACATTGAGGTGCTTCTACTAAGGTGCCTGTTCTCACATATACAGAACTTCATATTGGTCGATGTGTTCTCTCGATGGCAAGGACCATTCCTGGTATGATTGGGTGGTGGTTATCGATTCCTCTGGGTTTCCTGCAGACATGGACATGCATTGGAGGATTGTTACACAAATCAGCACTGATGTTACTTTTTGCATTGGAAAAAACATCCACATTCAATGACGCCATATCAGTCATATCTCGTAAATATGGGTAACTTAAGAAATGATGTTAAGGAAAAAAAACAGTGTTGGTGTTGTAGAGATTGGTTCACTGAATATAAAATTGCAGCTACTAACTTGCAACTACTTGCGGCTGGTTGAAATGTACCGGTAAAGCTTTCAAGATAAACATTTAAATTAAACAAAAACATTGAAACAAATCTAATAAGCGAGAAAATAGTGAATCTAAGGGTAATTATAATTATCTAATTAATCACTTATTGTTTTAGATACATTGATTGGAACTATATAAGTACTGGATTTGGGGTGGTGCATCGGTGGCGCTCTCTTTTGCTGGGACCTTTCGTTAACACTAGGCTTTCTGGGTGGAACCACTGGGGTTCTACTGGTTAACATCAAATAGGTATGTGCGCGATATCCATCACCGCCTAAAATATTAACGACCGAATATGTCTTGTTTGTAAATGATATGCAAACCGAAAGGGCATTTTGAAAACGAGAAGTTTATTTAATGGAAACCGCCATCTTGAATAGACCAACCTGGAAAGCCCTTGAATCCTCTACTGTTCTTTGGTATTTGGATCACGAGGATGGAAAGAGCCCTGTCTCCTGTGTCTGGAGATATTTCATTTCATCTTGCACCAGTAGGTGTAAAACACATGCGATGAGATCTTTCTTTTGATGTCCATCGCTAACATTGAAGTATGAGGTTAGATATCACTGACAGCGGCGTGGTTGAGAATGAACCTCGTAAAAACGGTGAAATAGTTGGTAATTTCTGAACAGTGGTTTTATCAATAAAATGCCAGTGTTGTAATCCAAATCCAACTCATTCTACCCTGTAAACTAGTAGTTCTTTCCCGATTTTCACTGAATGTGGTCCCAGGTTCGATCCTCAAATCGGGAAAGTAACTTTTATGCCAATAGTTTTAGTGCAAAATTAATTTTGCAGATGTCTCCGGCTCCTGCTTCCAAAACCGGATTTCCACAAGGTAGAGTTTGTAAAACCAGTGCTGTAGATGCAGTGTATAAGTATGTCCAATGTTTTTATTGGACATTACATGGCGCATGTCTTGTAGAGCGCCATATGAAATGAGTCATAATAATAATCAGAGAAGAAAAACCAGATAGGAAAAAGAAGAATAGGAAGAGAAGAAGAAGCAGATGAAGAAGAAGCTCAAAATACTTACCTGATTTCTCTTCGGAATTGTTGCTCGGTATCATAGGGCTGCAAATCCTTGCGTTGAATTGCATCCTTCTCTAATTTAAGGGCATCCTCAAGTTGCGATAATTGGGACTCGTTTAAGACTTCTGAATTCGTGGTTATCTATTTTAAAAGTACGAATATTTCAATAACTTAAAAACAAAACACAAACATAAATGCACGTTGAGGTAGTTTAGGATTTAGATAATTATACATGTATCTGTATGTGACATTTCCTTATGGTAGGAAAACGAATAAATTATGTAGTACAGGAAGGTATATACTTTGAATTTATAATTGTGATCCACTCGCAATAAATGTATTTACATCTATCTAATTTGAATCAGTAAATTATGACATATTTCTTTTACTCAGAAGTGAATGTGAATGTCAATTGCAAGAGAATTCATTGATAAACCACTTTTAACTCAAATATACATTTTTTTAATGTTTTAAATAGTGGTCCAAAATCATTTTAAACACCCTAACTCGCCACAAATTCAAAACATTTTGTTAATTTGAAATGTGTATAATCCAACTGAATTAGTTAAATGTTCCCGTTTTGTGGGAGCTTGCCACTTATCACCAATTATCAACCACGCGTTAGCGTTGTCTTCGGATTTGTGCACCAAAAGCGGGAATTTCAGAAATGATAACCTAGAATTCACTCGAAACTGGTTGTTTAAAAAATCCATATGTTATCATTCGATAATTGGTGGCTCCTTTCGGATTTTCTTATTTACGTTTTAAATATGATCTTCGTTTTTACGGTCTGATAGTTCAACATGAAAATCATGTGCGCTTCACTTGCTTCACTGAATTACTAATTTAAAGTTACCATTTGTGGTTGATATAATTAAATAATCACTTGGCGAGATCGCCCGTCCATTCAACTCCCTTGAAAGACGGAATCTTTTCCAAAGAAAATTCTCAGCGTGTGTAGCTTGCGTAGACTCTGCTTTCACTGACACGTTGTCTTCGCAAGGTTTCTGTTGCACATTCCATCAAAGTATTTTGCACATTCTGAAGATAACCTGAACAGAAAGCGTTGGTAGGTATAAATATCTAGGAGCCTAATTCGGCAAGATTAAGGTAAACCAAAATGTTAACGATATGAGGTTTCGCAAATGCCAAGAATTAATACAAGGAGTATACACCACGAGGGTTGCGAAATAGACAAATCAATCAGCAGAAAGGTAGTATAAGTAATTTACAAATACTATAAATTCGGTCGTGGGGTATAAGTAATTCAAAATATCGATTCTGGTATTGGAAATGTATGGTTGAAGTTATACTAATAACACAGACACCATAACATTATAGGGCGGACATAGCTCTGCACACAAACTGCATTGAACTCTGTAATTAGACCATTAGTAATGTGAGACCATAAATTTGTCGGGGGGGGGGGGGGGGGTTAGAGGGGAGGAAATGAAATTAGTACAAAACATCGACATTTCTTTATTTTGATATTTTTGTTCCTGGTGTGCAATTTTGCGCCAAGCTAACCTTGAGAGAAATTTGTCTCCATTACTAATTTGCGCCTACAAATAGTGCCCAGATTAGTAGGCCATCTTGGAGGTGAAAGGTATCTATGAATTCTACATATCTCCACCTGCTTTTGACCTGGCACCACATTCTATATCGTCAGGTGAGATGTCTTATTTGCCCCTTGACCCTCGTAATCCGAAACACGGACACTCTCTATATTCAAGTATTCAGTAATTTTATTTTTATCAAATAACAGCCGTACGGCTGAATTGCATGATAAAATTACAAAAACATTGCACAGTATATATAAAAATTACATCAAAACATGATACAAAACAAATATTAAAATGGACCAGTATAAATTCATATTGCACTTAGACTTAGTAAAAAAGATATTATACCAAAATATGACATTCATAAAAAGGTGTGAAACAAAAAAGTATATAAACATGAAAATGAAGGAAACCAAATTAGAAACCATGGAATTTAATTTTAATGGGCTGGGACAGGAGCAACAGGACAGTCCTGGGCAGGGTACAAAACCTAAGAAAAAAATAAACCTCATTTAATAATCTGACCAAAAAATGGGATGGGGCTGTTATTAAAACGCGATGTATGAAAGAGATGGGAAATTTGTCAGCCACTGCGCACAGTGGCCGCTAACCACGGTGGGGGGGGGGGGGGAAGATTGCCCCCAGACACCAAAAAGCGGGGAAAAATCGGGAAGGGGGAGCCAAAAATGGGAAGAAAAAAAAAGGGAGAAGGAACGAGAAAAAAGAAGAAAGAAAAAGAGGGAAAGAGATAAGAAAAGGGGAAAAAGACAGAAAAAATAGGGAAGAGAAGGAAGAAAGGGGAAAAAAGAAGAGGGAGAAGAGAAAAGAAAGAGGGAAGAGGAGAAAGGGAAGGGTGAAGGTTGCCAAGGCTGGGTCTACTCGGGAGCACAGCGGCCGGAAAATGGCGCGAAAATGGGAACTTCTTGAAGTCTTTGCCCCCCCCCCCCCCCACCGGAGGACTCAGGTTGGTTACGCCCCTGGCGAGGTTGAGACCATGAACATTTCTCCTGACAGGAGGGAGCAGATAATTTGTTCTGGAAATATTGGAAAGCCCCTCAGCAAACCTTAGACAATGTTCCTCCCTCCTGTCATAGAGAGAGTTCAGTCCAAAATGACTCAGTGCATCGAAAAGAAGTGAAATTACTGCCCAGGACTATCCTGCATGCTCTTCTTTTGCAGCTGTCAGAGTGTGGGAATATTCCGAATATATTGTACAGACAAATATTTTTTTTTACAAGAAACCATTATTCGAATATATTTCGAAGGTGTGCCTGAAGCAATGATAAAAAAAAAATGTTTATTAAGACATTGCTCATTTATAGTAGCTAAGTTAGACAACTGATGGACAAAAACTATATTCTCCTAAGCTTACTTCCGAGATATCCTCCCCTGTGTGGCCATAGCTTCGTTTGAACTCTCGATATACCAATGAAGGCAGGAATAAAATCCTTTGGTAGCAACGATAACCTCCTGGATATGATCTATGTAACAAAACAATCCCAAGTAGTATTCGTGATTCAGTATCACACAAATTATAATATAAGCTGCGGCAATGAGCAGATACTATATCATGTCTGTAAATGATGAAAACTTAAAATTCTAGATTTATAAACTTATATTTTTAAGTCATATTTTGAATGTACTGTGGATATACCAAAATCAAATAGACTTAAAATATAAGTTTAAAAATTTAGCTTTAGTTCAGTCATTTACATACGTGATAGGTACCGTGGCATATTATATGATAAATACGTGCTATTGTTAATGTGATGTGTTTTCTCTTAATAATCATATGATTAAGGGTCAAACATACAACGAAGACTATCGAACAAATAACTCAATACTCACCATGCGCACAGGGAATCCTAAATAAATGCATAGACAAACAAAGCAGGTAATGACTTAACGTCGGGTGATCCGATCATGTCCGATTTTTAATATGACGTTCACTCCATCATTGAGGCATACACCAAAAAAATCAGGTTACAAATTCTGTATATAAAATTGGCTCAGATGAATAATGGTTCGAGCTATGAGTTGCAAAAAATATTGGGCGAGATGCAGTCCGAGCCAATTAATTAAAACTTATAGTGAAGTCCAATTAAAGATTGGTCGTATAAGCATCCATGTATCATTATTATGTTGTGGAGTTAGAGCCAATATAGTCCCACACATGGATCCAAAAGATACATACTAATGAGTTTAAATCGGTCCAGTCGTTTGGGTACAGTAGAAGTAAAAATGTATACTAAATTTGCCCACATGAAGTTAGTTAAACCAAAATGTTAAATCGGTTTTGTCCCCGCGGACGGGTGGCCGATACACCTCACACTCAGCAAACTGCTGGGTGTGAGGATTATTGGAGCAAAAGAATTGACAGTAGGGTTAATAAATCTGGTATATCACATTTGGAGACATCTTCGTTCATAACAATAAAAACTAATATTTCATGGCCTCAAATATCACTGGATAATGAAGAAATATGAACCTTAATCTTCTTCTGATATTCAATATCTCCAATTTTGATGGAGTAAAGGGGGTGGGTGAGGTTGTCGATCGGAATCACCCACCTTAAGTTAGAATGCGATATTGAAGCATTAGAATGCATATGTAGTACACCAATAACCGTTTTACGGACTAATGAAGCGGCAAACCTGGACACCCCAAGCCGTAAGCATCCCGTAATGAACTTTCGGTTCTCTATGAGACCGGCTTGAGGCGGCTAGAAAGTGTTTTTCGAAACGCCCCAGGAGAGGTGCTGAGAAACAGGTATTGACAACGTATGGTTTTCAATAATATCAAACCTGGAATAAACACAAGATATTAAGGTATCATTTGGAATACATGATATTAAACGAAAAGTCTTTTGATAAAGGCTTCAAATATACAACTCGTTGGAATGTTCAAAGAAACGGAAATGTCAGGTGCCATGTGGATTAGATTGAAAGTATTATTACCTTACCGTGTTAACATCAAAACGTCATTAAAACAGATATGGCCAGTCTGGTATATATCTGATAAATGTGGATAACGTGGTCTAACCTGAAATCTGGATGAATCCTACATTTGACTCTGTTTGTTCCGAGTGCAAATTCTGCGTAGTTCTGTCCAGCGAATGACACGTGGTGGAGATTGAAAACATCGTGGAGGCATTCGAATAACTTGGCATGATTTACCAACACCACAATACGACCACTCTCCATACAGCGTTTGATGCGATTCAGACTTCGACACATCTAGTTTTTATTATTGAAATAAAAAAAATAAGACCTGGTTAATATTAAGTCGTAATATTTTTATTTCATGATTCACATGCTTTCATGTTGACACGAGGAGACAAGGTGCTAAAAATGATCATCCAGGTATGACCTAAAGTACTTTTTAACGTTGAGTTGCATGTTGGGTAAACTGAGTTCAAATAACGATTTTTATTATCCAATGACATTTGTAACATTTGCTCCATGTTATAGCTTGTTCCTATAAACGCACCTGCGAGTATGTTTGATCCAATCGAAAGCTACTCCCAAAGAAAGGAATCGCACTTTTGTCTTTGAGTAACTGATCCAGTAAAATTGAAACTGCCGCGAAATTATCTGTCTCCACAAGCATGTGACGTGTTCCCCTGTTGGAAGTAAGAATACAGAAGAAATAAGCATCTGTAAATTGACAAATCGGAGCAAATGTCTCTCTCTAAAGATAAAGGTGTCCTCTTATGTGTCACTTTCAAGTAAAATCTATTTCTTTGCGAATAGTAGAGAAGAAGACACTACCACCTTTAAAAAAATTAAGGTATCAGCTCTGGCGGTGGTTTGTAAAGCATTTTGATGTACATAAAAATCAAGAACATTGATCGTCAGATTGCTACATTGGAAGCTAAACTATCAGCCATTTCCTAGACGACATCTGACGCTTAGTATTCCTTTCAAATTTCTCAATTAATCAACCTCACTTATAATGAATATGTCCCATCTCTTTAATACATTATTTGATGTCCAGGGTATCTATGTCGGCTATCAATAAGCTCCTTGAGAAATTTACACGATAAATTAAATCAATACTAGTGTTTCATGCTACAAACGTCTAATCGTACCTTCCTACACAATTTATAATAATTCAATTAACGGTTCTTTACCCCAGTATATTTGGATTCATTTCAATATTAGCGCTTATCAGGCCGACATCGGTGCAGTAAGGATCCTCTGATGTTGACTCATTCCACAGAACCTGGAAAGAAACCAAGGGATGGTTTGCAAGAAGAGTCAGACAAACTGAACTCGCCGATGCAGCTTGTCTTCTTCTCAGATAGTGTTGTGTCATATCAAAAAGATTGTTCAAGCCCCCTCCCCCATGATTGCTATATAACATATTGGGACATAGTTCATGTTGATTAAGGACACTATCAGTGATCAACCCAAGTTAATCAAAATGTTTGAATTTTCTTATAAAGCACAATATCCAGAAAAAAATCAGGATAATCAACTTACTATACGGCAAAAAGGAAATAATATATACGAAAACAAAACACTAACAGCATAGTCAGTACACATGTGATTTCAAGAACTTTTTTGAAAATGGTGACTGAGCTTGCATTTCTAATATGCTGTGGTAAGGCATTCATTTAGCACTCATAGTGTGCTTTTCCCCTTGACACGGTTTGGATTTTCTCTATCTACTAGCCTTAGTATACTCTGCATTATACTCACCTCAACACCTCATTGGACTTACGACTTTTCTATATGATACGAGAATTAAACCCAAATAAGCATCTTTTAGGGTTAAAATAGTTTTAAATTCTCCTTAGGTACACAATCTGTCTAGCATACAAATACAAAGCAACATTTCCCAACCGAGTGGGAAAGATATACAAACGCAAAATGTAAAAAGTTGGGTTTTAGAAGGGAAGCCCAAGTAATATGACCAAGGCTATCAAGATCGTTCAACATTCTGTCAAATGTGCATAGGTAATAGTAATATTTATAAGGTTCTGAGGTTCACATAAATTTGATACTATTCAAAGCATAAAGGTATCCCTATGTACAAGCCAACGTTTCCATCCAGAAAGAATCCCATGTAATAATTACCACTTCATGTTTCTGCATCTCATTGAGGAAGACACTCCACTGTGCGTCTGAACCACAACGGTCAAAGTTACGCCTTACACAGTGTTCTACTTCTGCTAATGTTGGTCCTCTTGCAGATCTCTTGCAGAATGCCACGATCAGTTTGATGAGACTGTAATTGCAATCACAAACAACGAAATGATGAAGTTTATAGATATTAATATATATTCAAATACATCAACTCTGTGAAAATGCCAAAAGGCAATGTAACTTATTTACATGTGCTATATCACGCAATGGGGAACAAGTGGCCAACAGCCGCGATACAATAGAACCGGATTTTTTCCAAAAATGAACTTGATTATTGTATATTAGCTATGCATTTTTCCTCCCCGTAATTTGACTTAAATATATAACACCCCATTTTTTGGTTAAACTTAAAATATCTTAGATGTGATTTTTGAAGATGTTGTCTTTAGCGACCAAAATGGAAACAAATAATAATAACCATCTTTAGAATAGCTCATTATAAGTTCTATAATATACTTAAAAAGTAATTACTTACTTGTAAAAATCTGGGTAACCAAAATAATCATTCTTCTGTTCCCCGTATATGGTAAGAAAAGCTGTTGCAAGAGCTGGTATTAAGGAGCTTCGCTCACTTATCTTCATGGCGTTTCCATCGTATGAGCAAATGTCTCTATGTGTTCATGAAAAGTATATTAAGATTTTTTAATTGTTCAAAGTCACGAACAATTAATCGTAGCAAAGCCTATGGTGTCGGCTGCTTTTAAAAACAAAATGCTTAATATGGTAACCATGGATTTATATAATGGCTTCGAAAATAAATGGTTCACTATGAACAAGCCCCAAATCAGTATAATTATATTTCCACTTGTACCATGAAAGCAGTTTACAATTACTGAAAAGAAAAATAAAAGTTACGAATATATGTACACATTATTATTCAAAATAACGTAATTCTAAATGTATTTCAATATGTTGTACTTAAAACGCGTGCGCGCTCGTTTGTGTTCTCGCGATTTTTTGTTTGTTTGTTCCTTCTCTAATTGTTTACTGTTTTGTTACTTACTTTGCAGTTTCAACTAAGCTTGCATAATCTGGGTCATCAAGTAAAAGAACAATGCCCGTATTCATGTTAGCTGCGTCCACAGCCCAGTTTGACATTCCTATGAAGGAAACGTTCTTACTGCTCGCTCTAGGTGGGTATATTTCTTCTTCCTCTTCTACAGGAACATTATCAAGGTACGATTGAAGTATCTGTACGAAAGCAGTATTAAACAGAAATGGCGATTTATTTCTTCTATCTACTCATCAGTAATTAGTAAAGAGGTTGTACTAATAGCAGTAGTAGCTGTATCAGTATGGCATTACTAGGAGCAGTAACAGCAATAGTGGCAGCATTATTGTTAAAACATGTCATGATATCTCAACATAACATGGCTAAACAAATTAAATAACAATTAAACGTTTCTATGGGGCAACCCACTAAATAACCCTGTCATTGAAATACACGTAAACATGGCATAATTCAGGCTCATGTTTCCACCGCATGTGACAGTTTTGATAGATTGTTTGCAACAATGCAACGATGTCTTAAACTAATGTAAAATAACTACAGTAGGTATGACGGTCAGTTGCTTTTTTGATACATTTTCGTTTAGCTTTTGAGATATGTGCACTTGAATGGCGCCATCACGAAATTCAGCAATCACCCCTGCCTCCTTACCAGATCCGGCTATATCATCATTCCTATAACCCATCAGCTATACACAAGCGATTTGGAACATTTTCTTAACCTACTCAGAATGTTAGGGTACTGTATTCTAGTGTGCCTCCTATATAGGCGAGATGATTATGTAGGAGAAAGGTCGTCTGCCATTTTCATGAAAGCTACGTGTTAAATGTCTACATTCATTCATTTAAAATACCTTGAGTGGTGTATCAGTAGATCCTTCAGCCAGTCCTACTTCATCAAGACAAACGACAGATGCGAAAGGTTCAGATCTGTGTGCGTCTCGTAACATTGATGCTTCTTCGAAGGTGCTATCAATATCCTTTCTGGTTGTGTTAGGATTGCATTGGTATGTTGTAAACTGGACCTAATGGGAAATAAAATTGTTTGCTCAGTTAACATTGCAACACCTCATTATTAATTTCACATTTTGCTAACATTACTGCTTGTATACGATCATATTCATCTCCAAAATGCATGTTACAGCTTGGGTTCTGTATGCCGTTTCTAAATGAGTCCATCATCTGTGTATGTACAGGTACTACACATATTTGGAATATTCGATATGGGTAAAAGGCGTGTTATGTGTCTATTACTTGAAAATTGTGTTTTGTAGTAAGCAATCAAGGCATATGTCCTGTATTCAGATATTTACAAATGCGTTTAGAAAACTGAGGTCATATCTTGCATTGTAAGATCATTCTATAGGTCTTACACCCAACTTTTTCTAAGGTGCTATCAATATCCTTTCTGGTTGTATTAGATTGCATTGTTATGTTGTAAACTGAACCTAATGGGAAACGGAATAATTTGTCTGCTCAGTTAACATTGCAACACCTCATTATTAATTTCACATTGTGCTAACATTACTGCTTGTATACGATCATATTCATCTCCAAAATGCATGTTACAGCTTGGGTTCTGTATGCCGTTTCTAAATGAGTCCATCATCTGTGTATGTACAGGTACTACACATATTTGGAATATTCGATATGGGTAAAAGGCGTGTTATGTGTCTATTACTTGAAAATTGTGTCTTGTAGTAAGCAATCAAGGCATATGTCCTGTATTCAGATATTTACAAATGCGTTTAGAAAACTGAGGTCATATCTTGCATTGTAAGATCATTCTATAGGTCTTACACCCAACTTTTTCTAAGGTGCTATCAATATCCTTTCTGGTTGTATTAGATTGCATTGTTATGTTGTAAACTGAACCTAATGGGAAACGGAATAATTTGTCTGCTCAGTTAACATTGCAACACCTCATATTAATTTCACATTGTGCTAACATTATACGATCATATGCATCTCCAAAATGCATGTTACAGCTTGGGTTTTGTATATCGTTTCTAAATGAGTGAGTCATCAGGTAAACAGGTTCTACACATTTCTGGAATATTCGATATGGGTACAAGGCGTGCTATGTGTCTATTACTTGTGCCTTGTAGTAAGCAGACAAGGAATATGTCGTGTATTCAGATATTTACAAATGCGTTTAGAAAATTGAAGCCATGTCTTGCATTGATATGAGTGCATTCAATAGGTCTTACACCCAACCTTTAGATAACACCATCTAGGTTACACAGTGTGCACACGTTTTGAAAACATTCAAATGCTATTACATACCCTTTTAAGAGTCTTAAAAAGTACAGAACCAGAAGAAGGGCCTTCCATAGAATCTGTCACAAACGTCTTTGCCAGAGACTTTGAAGTGCCAGGTTTTCCAATGAGGAACAAGGGGATTCTTAGTTCTATGCATACCACCATCATGAAGATATTTTCCTTCAAAGCAGCAGTGCGGGCAGTGCCTGGAGGTAACTTGAGCTCATTGGTAAATGCATTTTGACATCTGAAAATGCACAAAGATAGGTATGATTTGCATGATGTATCGCAGATGACAGTATTTTATGGCATGCAGATGAACTTCAAAAACAATAGAAGGTTGGGCATATTCTATACATCAAACTAACATAATGTGCTTTTACTGTTCTTCACTCACCTTACTATTTCCTGCTGCATTTGCTGAACTCCACCAGAAAGGCTACAAGGTCCTTTGAAGCAGGCTGCAACTGCCTCAAGGTAGAGACTTCTACTCTCATGCAGACGAGCATAGTAGCACACACTCAGTGCAAGCACCAGTGATTTTGTAATTTGACTGGCTGTCTGTAAAATGTGAAGCGATTGAAGCCCAATTGTCAGTCTTTTGTAATTGTAAATATCAATGACTAAAATACTAAAATCTCGTATTCAGGAAATTACTAAATGAACCGTACTTTTGAAACGTTTGAATCAAGAAATTTGATTAAGCAGTAATGAGTTTACCGAAACCACATAGTTTCACATATCTGTGAATGTCAGATTTGATCATCACGATCCAACGGGCATTAAGTTTAGTTTTTAAGTCAAGACAAAGACAAAGTTTCCAAGATTGTTATGATTACCTGTTCTCCTGAGGAAGATCTTTGCCCTGAAGCGATTTGACCGTTGGACAGCTTCTTCTATCGCAGGCATCTTTTCAAGAAACCAAACTAGAACTGCTATGCACTGGTCGACATCTTTTAAGCTCACCAGACCACACTCGTTCTATTTAAAATGTAATGCATTTATGATAAGTGACAATATTAACTTATTATTTTTATTTATTTATTTTATTACTATTATTATTATTATGTTTTTGTCAGAAATCAACAGAGCCTCCCCCAACATGTATATAAATACATTATCACATCAGACGATTCAGAGTCTAAAGGGTACAGCAATAGATTGTAAACCACATGTCGATTTTAACTATATTGATGTTGTCATTTTTCGTGATTATGTGTTAAGGCAAAGGTGACGCCAAAATATTATGGTTTCCTGCCACCCTCACATGTGTCACACCATCTATTGGATTGAGGTGTGTTAAAAATCTTACCTGTTGCTTCTTGGAAAGGAAGACTTGTGATGAATGTAGAATGTAGGCAATAATGGCGGCTTCCTGGGGAGTTACGTGTAGTCTGCCTGATTCCACCTGTATCAAAGACAAATCATCCCAATCAAGACAACATTTTAGAAGAAATTTAGGATTTTTCGCTGGAGTTTTTAGAGCAATAACAACACATTTCTTTGAAGAGGTCCTTAATTTTCCAAAAGAAATTATAATTTTGCACAGTTAGATTGGTATTTGGCTAATAAACTATATCTTTGAATGACAATTAAGGCTTAGAAATATCTATGTGTAGCAAAAGAAGGAATTTTGATAATTAGAATATTTGATATCGGAGATCCCGATAATAATTCAATGGCTGCTGGAACCGGTCTTCCAATATGAAATAACCAGGAAATAGCGCCATGTACGTGTCGATGCTCATCCATTAGTTGTTCCATTGGTTCAGAAAGACAAGTTAGAGGTCATTTTCATGAGGTGGTAAAGAGGGACAAAGACAAAAAGAACAGGGAGAGAAGAAATTAACATGAAATGATGGTTTTGCAAGAGAGAAGATATTAAGTTTGGATATCATGATTGCTGTGATTCACGTGAGAAATGTGCTTACCGTTTCGATCACCATATGTAGAATACAGTCTCGTTCCGTATTTCCTCTAGCCTGTCCATAATCCCACACAAAATCCAACATGCTAGGAGGAAGCGGCCGCACGTTGTAAACCATTTCTCCAAATGGTATTGTGCCTTATGTATGAGATGGAGATAAAACGACCAATTATAGGAGAAAACATATTATATTTCCCATTAAAATATTTGATTGGACTAACTTACAATTGTGTGTATATATATATATGCCTTTTCTAGAATTACAGTGTATGTGCCCTAAAATACCATGTTTTACAGACATTCATAAACTTTAAAAAGAACTAGATAGGGTATTTTACTTGAACGCAATTAGGCTGTGACCGTTGGTTAATTTTTTTTAAACACTAACTACAAATATTTTGAGCCGAGTGTCCAAAGAGCATGCACCCAGCACACAGGATAAGATAATACACTGTAAATCCATGTGTTCTGGATCGGACCTCGTATCTAAACACTATTTTATCTCACTTTTGAGACATGTCTAAGCATTTAATTTCTGAACATTTAGGTGTTCGAATGCTTAGATCTAAACACATCTCCATAACACGACGTTTAAGTGTTTTGATTCTAAACACGTCGCCGTCGCATGACGTTTATGTGTTTAGACACAATAAACAATAATTATAGTGTTAAGCTTCTAAATGCCTTTGTGTCACATTTAACAGTGTTTAAAATGCGTTAAGGCATTCACTTTAGAAATTCTCATTGCTCTGATTTAGAAAATGGTGAAAACGATGCTGAATTTCAATGCTTTTTAGTGATTTATAGGAGCAGTGGCCTAAGTAATACCTACCTTTTGACAAAAATAGGTTTGTAGTTTTGATTTGTTTTGTTGAACGCGTTTAGGCGCTTAAAACTGTTACAAAATCTAAACATTACGTTCTACAGTGTACGATTTTGAATACAACGTGTAATTTTCACAGATTTCTTGCAAAATGACCTTTGTTGCATCAAATAGTACATTAAGCAAATGGTTTATTAAAGTTTATTTTAAAATTATGATAAAATCGATATTAATCTCTGTAAGTTCCAACTTGAAATGCGTCGGGTAAGACAAAACTTACTAGTTCCATAGCATAATTGAAAAATATAAACACACGTTTCAATCCTAGTGAATGATCGAATACTGTATTGATAGAATCCTGATTCTCTTATATATAGTACTAAACACTGAACGAGCTCAACGTAATTTTGAAGTGAACCTAATGATAAAATTTACTGATGGTGTTTACACTACAATGGAAAGATGAACTACCGGGTACTATCAGCCAAAGGGACCAAATCTGCGAATCTCACCCCCCCCCCCCATCTCACGAATTCTTGAAACCGAGTCTTTTAACAAAAGACTACGTATTCAAGACAACACTGAAATTATTTTCATTAGGTCTGTTTTCTTACTTGGTTATCAAAGGTCAACAATAAGTTGATTAACATTTGATTTATGAGTATAATCCCCCAAACCCTAAAAAAACCCACTGAACTCTTTTTCTTGGGTGTACAAATTTATGGAACCCTAGTCCAGCAGATTCAAACGTTGCACCAGTCTTTCACCGTGTCTGTAAACCAAAATGATAATCAGCATTACACATCAGGACACATGTTGGGAGAAAAGGTTATCTTTCAAGTATTTTCGAATTGACAAAAGACAGCCACGGACTGTTGCAAAACCAACAAACTTTAAAAATGTCAGATTTCAGTTAAAGATGAAGGAACGGAGGAACCGGTCATGTTGCAAGATGTTGGCCACGCAGCAATGTGTAGAAAGACGACAGATGACTCCCAGTAGTGTAGCTCACAACTGATTTCATCATGATGGTGCACTTACCTTCTATAAGGATTAAAGACGCGAGTGATCTCAAGGAGCCACTGCCTGGTTTATTGGATGCTCTTTGCTCTTCCCATCAACATGATTTCTTTGATCAGGTCAATAGCTTCAGTAGTGTTTGCTTCGTACACAAAGTATAGAATGAGTATCGACGTTGTGGTTTTCCTTGTTCACTGTTCTCGATGATTTATCTCTGGTTAGAGACATCATAATGTCATTGGCAGTTTGTTCCAACTATGAATTGTTTAACCAGGAGAAAAAAAAGGTCACAGGTGAGTTGAACGTTTTCGTTTGAAAAGCCAAAGGACATTGGCATTCTTGTGGACGAGACGTTTAAGGGAACATTTCAAACTTTGGATCATTCTAGATTAGTAGAGTGGTCAATTCTCCAGTGGCGTAACCACGGCAACCAACACCCCCCCCCCCCCAGCCGAAAAAAAACACCAATATATTTATATAAATTAAGAAAATGATTAAAAAAAAAAAAGAGTGAGAAAGAGAGAAAGACGAAGAGAAAGAAAACGAAAATAAGGAAAAGAAGAGAAGAAGGGTGTAAAGATAGAGAGGGGGAAAGGGGAAAGAAGACGAAAGGGGAAGGGGAAGAGAAAAAACAAAGGGGAAGAGGGACAGAAGGGCAATAGAGAAAAGAAAAACGAAAATTGCGAAGAAGATAGAAGAGAAGGCGATGGAAAGATGATAAGAGAAAGAAAAGGGAAAGGATTTTGTTTATTGATTGTAGCTTAAAACGAATTTATGTTAAATTTGTTTCTGAAAACTATTTTTTACCTTCTAAGATGGCAAAACACAGGAGCTTCCGGTGTGGGCTCCGTCCCATGGGGAACCGCCGGGGCTTGGCCCCTGGACACCACCCGGGACCCTACACTCTTAGAAAAAAAAAAGGCGCGAACAAGGTTTAAAACTTGTTCCTCTATATGGAAACCTGTAAGGTTCTTCAAAGAACCCAAAATAGTTCTTTAATGCTGTCTAGCAACCCTTTTTATGGTTCGTTAGGAACATTTTGGGTTCTCCGATTTTTAAGAACCATTGTTGAGGGTTCCATCTTAACGATTCCATTTAGAGGAAAAAAGGTTCTAAGCCGCGTTAGAACGGGCCACTGGACCCCACCCCTGTAGGCCTTTGCGGCAAGAGCTTGAACATTAATCATCCTCCAAGCTGGTACACGATTTGGGAAACCTCTGATTTTGCCCCCGGGGGGCGGTCTGGTTACGCCCCATGTCAATCATTGCCCCCACCTTTTATTCTGAATACGCTATCGCATCGTCCTTATCGTAGTAAAGGCTTATCTGAATTTGATCATTTTTGCGATAGTGGCTTTCAGTCCAGAAAAAAAAAGAAAAAAGGATATTTTCTCAGAAGCGACAAACAATGAATTGTTATATCATTATTAGCGTTACAAAGATTGTAAGATTGGAGATCTTGAAAGAACTTATCTCCAAAAAAACTTAAAATTGCGGTTGATAGAACCTTGTTAATAACAACACGTGACGAAACGGACCAGATGGTAAAGGAAGTTTGTTTTGTTGTTTTTTCAATTAATTGGAGATGGAGTTTCCTAATGTTTTATATACCTAATCTGGAATATTTACTTCGCACTTAATATGACTATATAATTTATAAACTTTCTATTTATAAGTTCAATTAAACAGACTAATTGTGAGTTACCATCGTACTGTCGGCACGACACTATTTTGGTAATGTACCACATAGAGATTTTAAAGGGATTTCTTTTGGTATAAATCTATCGGAACAAATATAATGAAATATCCAGTAATATGACGTAACAGATGGTTTGCATGGTCCTTGGAGTATTCCTTGCGAAAGTAAAAACACATTTTAACGCTAACTTTCGAAGCAGTTAGGACGATTTTAAGGAAGACGCCACGTGATTTTTTACGCTATCGTTTTTGCCATAAAGCCAGGGTTAGTCTTTCACACCAATTGAAAGTGATTCGGTGGTTAGTTCAAGTCTGGAATGTATGAAGGACTATCGCGGGGTTACTTTTAAAAAAAAAAAAAAAAAAACCAAAAAAAAAAAAAAAAACCAAAAAGCATTGAAATTAAAAACACAGCTTTAATTTAACGTTTTCCTTTAAAAGGTCTATAAATTTTCAAAAATGCCATACATTTATGCCTAATTGTTATAAATGAGACTGAGGATTCTTGAGAAATAAGTTTTTAAAATAAAATTAGGCAACTCTGCATAGAACAAAGAAGCGCTACTCTGTACATTGAAAAAAGTTACGTGCATTTCGAACCGCGCCTTGAGTGGGTTCGAACATTGCTCTCTATACAATGGATTGGAAACCTGGGGCTTCCGTAATTCACTGCTGTACGAGCACTTTAGAATAAGACGTGCCAGTCAACTGGAATCACGTAACTTTGGTTCGAGGCCACTGTGATCGCATTGATCCACAACACAAAATCCTATGGCAAATCATTAATTCGGAACAGGTGCAGGAGCCAAGGCTTGAGCCAGTAAATAATGGATATAACGTGCACTACATCAGCGAATCGAAGCAATGCTAGCATATTGGTCTATCAAAAAGAGAGCAAGGAGTGGTTAAGAGACGGTCATTTATACAAAATTGTCACCCATGGAAATGTGGATAACCGACATAACAGATACAGAATAAGCCAATTCAGTGAGCTCATTGTATTGCGAGTATGGGATGGCTGTCTCGAAAAACAACGTGCACCCGGGATCAACTTCTGTTAAAAGGTATGGCTCTGGAAGGTTATTGTGTTTCGGTAGACCAGATGCCGCACGTTTGCGCATTCTCTTAATATAAAATTATGTTGTGTAGCCAACATTGTATAGAGATCAGTGGTTACAGTGCGACTGAAATAAAAAACATTATCGCGACTCCTTTTCAATATGCCACGTTTTCTGATGTAGTGGTTAGGCCAACAATAAAAACCTTTGTTAATCACAAAATGATATCTCTTAAAACACCCCTCTTAACAATTTTTCTTATATCACTGAGGGTTTTAAAAAGTGTAGTTTTTTTGCAATAAAAAAATTCTAAAGATCGAACTGTCGCCCTATGTCCTTGTGGCTCAACGAAGTCATAAGATGAGGCTTTGCCAACGGCAACGATATATGCGCTTTTGGATATATTTTCGCTGGCTTCTGTTCGGTATTGCACGCGGGCGTTGTAAATCATACACACAGGGAAAACTAAACATGGTAGCTTTCCATGATCGTTGTAAGTTGTGTATATGGTCGGAATACATCGGGATTTTTTCGCAAGGATACTCCAATGCCCATGGAAACCATCTGGGACGTTTTCTTTAGGGATATTCTCATTATATCTGTGACGGATAGATTTTAGTTACCAATAAATCGCTTTAAGACATGTATCTATAGTAAAATACAATAGTACATACAAGAATAGACATGCAATTATTAAAAAAAACCCATGTATGCACTTAAGAAAAGAGAAAATGAGACACTGGATACATTTGCAACTAGTGCGGCCCTTCAGATTTGTCAAAATCGATACTTTTGCATGGCTGTAACGCCTTTATATACATTAGCCCTCACCTGAAATTTTTAAGCCCACAATCAGGCGCGCTATGGGTAAACAGAACGATTATTAATTAATGTCACCGGTTGAACATTAATTAGCTGTTATTCAGCAGACGAGCGGAAAGGGAAATGGCGTGAGGGTTGTTGTGTAACAAATAAAACAAACGCCCAGAGTCGTTCTTATGGGCATGCACCTTGTTTGACCGGTTCTGTGACTTGTGGTTTTAATATCAAGAGTAGGAGTCTATGATATCATTTCATAAAGTTAGGCAAACCTGTTTTAAATTAAAAGTTAGCCTTTAAAATTTCCTCGGGATGTCTTAGCATCATGTCCTATCTGTTTGGGCATGTTAATTTTCAGGTGTAACACTAATCTGTATTCTTCAATGGCCTAGACTATCATTTGCCCGAGCAACTTTGAAGAATTTCATATTGTCTGAAAATTTGCCAGGCACCGCTTTAAAGTATACGACTTGCATTTGGAATTTATATAATCAATTAACCTTGACGTGGATTAGATTCTTGTGTCTGTGGTCATTTGTAAATAAGTTGGCCACATATAGCGAATGATATATGAGGCGAGTTTTCCCCCAGCCTCTGTCACCCATTATCACTACTGGTATACCGCATCTCTAAACGTTTCAAAAAGGGATAGGTAGACTTTGTTTAGATATGGGTTTAGATAAAAGACAGTAAGGTTATTTTTGAATGTTTCGTGTGTAATGGGAACTTTTAATTTGTTATACGATAACTCAATGTAATCTTTCGCGATTGGGTATATTATTTTTTATTTCAAAAAAAAAGACACCTATTATCATTTTCTAAAAAAACAATTCATGAAAATATTTCTGAATATTGAAAATAAAATTTGAAGTGATGTTTTATATCAATTTTATGTCAAAACGGAAATCTACGTCAACATGGTTAAGTTGAAGTGTGTGGATTTGACACCCTTCATGCTTTTGGAGCATAGGTTGTGGCAACCTTCCAGAGCGGAAGCTAATCATTATATTGAGTGCCGACCACAAAAGCAGTGCGATTTATTCCGTAACTGTTATCAAGGATAGAATTGCAATCGGCACACCAATCCTCGTCTGCGTAGTTGTTTATAGAGCTAGCTGACCTAATGATACGTGTCTCGAATTTCGAATCTCGATACTGTTCTTTTAAAATAATAAACTGTCATATTGTGTCAGGTTAGAGGGGGAAAATTTAAGTCCAAAAAGATTAGAAATACTCAATAGCTGCCCTTTGAGGTTAGTGAGGAGACCTGCTCCTGGAGCATGGGTGGTGGTCAAAAAACTACCACGTGCGGTTAAGTTCGGCCAAACGACTATCACATTCTTCATCCATCCTTTAATCAGAACTACCTTGGACATGATTTTTAAACCGGTCAGTGGTGTGGTGCCTTGGATTTCCATTATTTTAGTGGTCTGAAACAAAAAATCCTTTAAAAATAAAAATATACTGAAAACAATTGATACAACTAGTTCTCATATGTATTGCCAGTATTCTTTTTACAGTTGTCAGATGTAAGTTTGTATGTCGGGTCTGGATTTTGGGTATACCTCACACCGAGAAAACTCCTACACAGTCATTGAGATTCATGTCATCGCTAAAATCAATTGATAAATACAGTTAAGTTGTCATTTTCTTAAATAATTGGAGAAAGCTGTTAAAGGTATGCACTCCATATTATAAAATACACAAATATTGGGCCGTCTGTTATAAAGGTATCTTATTTACCTAAGGGTATTTTCATTATGAAATATTCGAAGGACTCTTAATGTGGCACAATGATTGGGTATGGTAGAAATTATCCACACCCAAAAAGATGAAAACTTCAAAATTTTGAATGGATATAAAATTCCCAAGCCGCTGTTGAATGAAAAAAAAAACCCATGGTATTTTTTCATCATAGCCTTTCGGATGTTAGTTCATGTGTTGTGAACCAAACGAGAACGCAAGGGGAGATAGTATTCTTTGGATTTTTTTTTTTCAGTGGTCAGATGCGTCATGGTAATTCCCAGAGTTCATCTTTGGTTAGTATCAATTACTGAGTATACAGCGCGTTATCTTTGAAGTAACATATGAAAATTGGGGATGTGCTATTTCGATTTTTCATGTAGGAATAAACATGCACTTTGGGATTGATGATGGCATTTTTGCACATTTTGAAACAAACCAAAAAAGATGAGGAAAAAAAATGGGGGTGGGGGTTATTAAATAGCCCAATATAGCTAAGCTCTTTAATAAATGCTAAAACTAATAGTTTTTTTTAAACGATTTTCGACTTATTTATATTATATCACCAAAATTAGAACAGACATGTAATAACAAATTATAAGATTTGCCAAATGGCTACATATTTAATATTACAATACCAAAACAATAACGGAAAACACCTCTACTACAGACTTTAGAAGTACTGGCCGCCGGCATAAAACAAACAAAATTTGTTTAAAAGAAAGAAGACAATAGTTGATGTCTTACTCTCCCGCAAAGTTTGATCCATTCCACTTGTAAGTCAATGCTATAAGTTCTGAAGATATCAGCTTATTTCCTCGTAAAACGTTATCGGAAACCGAACGATAGCGAACCTTCGGAGTGTTTAAAAGTGGCCACATAGATGTCATATGAACTTCCGTCCTGGTGAAGGAAGATATCTGGAATGGGGAGACTAAAGTGGTTTAAAAAGAACCCGATTTTTACAAATTAGAGTTGTTCTAAACTCACCACAATAATAACAGAGTAGCTAATATATAAAATTGAAAACAAACAAAGCAACAAAATTGCTTTGTTGATAATATTTTCAAATGTGTGCTCTAGTTCTTGGTCTAAAACCGTTAAATCGGTGAAGACAACTGTGCAACATTTTTGCATTTATACATATAGTGGATTTAAGTGATGACAAGGGGAACTCATGTCAATGCACACGCAGTCTGAAAATCAAAATTGCATTGATCTCTGAATTCTTGCCTATTCGCCATTAATACGTTATATTTGAGCTGGTGAAATGTAGCTGTGGCACGACATCCTTCGCGCCCACAATCCTATATGGAGTACCAGGTTGGGCGCCATAGAGCATTGAGTCTACTGTGTGCGCAACAAATGCGGAAGTGCATTGTACCGATCGATCCATTATTAACAGCTTTTGGGAACGTTCAAGTAATGCAAGACAGTAAACAAACCGTAATGAGGCGTTATGGATCTCATACTTGTATGCCATGCACGACTGGACTGATGAGTACATGATGATGATGCGTGTGAAGCATGGCCATCGGAAGTTGGAAAACCTTCCATTTGGACCTTGAAAGAGGCGTCGCCGAATCCTGTAAAGCACATTGACCAAAAGAGGTGAATTCATCACAATAGCATTTTGTTTTCGTGTATAGGATTTTAACACAAATGACTTAATAACGCTACATGTGTATCATAAAGTCCTTAACGTTGCAGATTCGTGATGCTCGTGAACCTGATAACAACAAATTTCCTGAAGCCTACTTTTCTCAGATTTCTGACCGCATCATACAGTCCAGACGCTTCACATTTCTTAAGTTTGCAACGTCATAAATGATGAAAAGTACGAAGTGACCTCAGGAAGGGTCTTCTTGACCCAACAATACCTGGAGAAAGGGAAATGAAGAACATATCGTGTTGAGAAAAGGAAGTTATTAGAGAGAGGCGATTTAAAATAAAAAAATGAGTTGAAACATTGATTATAGAGGAAGGGAGGCACAACAATATAATATTATCATAGCTAGTATTTATTGTGTTTAATTTGCTCGACCCATCTTCATTTTAATGCAGTTATTCAAATATGATTAATTGAGAAACCATTTAATTAATAGAACTAACGGTAAAAAGGTTAAAAAGAGCATTAAGTTGCACATCTAGTGGGTTAACAATTATGACCACAAAGTTGAGTCTGCTTGGCCTATATCGCTATTGGAAAGTGAACTGTGTAGTTTGGATATATAATGGTCGATCGGGTGTGACAAAATCGGGTCTAAACTAAGCTTATTTCCCCCGTCCCATATCGAAACCAGAAACACAATTTCTGAGTGGATAAGAAAGCCTGATCATGTATTAAATGTTACAAGACTTTTCACTTTTTACCTCCCATTTTTTCTCCCCGATAAATTGAACAATGAAACTTATTTATTTATTTAATATTGTTTATTTTTGTTTCGAAAGGGAAAAATGCACAGGGACAAGACCCGGATGTACTATCCTCACTCCCGAAAAAAGTACGTAAGAATCAATGTAATAAACGCAAAACATAAACGAATAAAATAATAGCAGTTTAAAAAAAAACAGTTTCTTTATTTTAAAGGCTAATTTTGGCAGATCAGCTTGGTTATCATTAAATATGATCTTACTTCAAAAAAAGCAGTTCTAGCACTGGGGGTTCCATCACGGCTGGGTCCTTGATCCTTCTCGCCAAGGAGTTATTACTCCAAGTCAAGATTTTTGTCCAACTCGAAGGTGTTTGAAAGTGTATACTTAATTCCGGACTTTCCAAAGTGAGCGAGTAGCGCCTTTCCCAGATGATCTTTGTACCAACAGGGAAAGAAAGAAAACAGATTAATAAAACAACTAATCTATGCTTATTTTACAGCCGAATACGCACCAGATAGAAGATCTTACTCCTTATCAACTAACCTGGACATGTATCTTTCCTTCCATGTTGCTGGTGATTGCATTGAAGCAGCCAGTAGATTCTTTGGTGTGTCGTGTACTGCTTGGCAAAAGGTTGAAGAATCGCCTATTTTCGTTATCGATCCTTTGGGCTGGTTAAAAATAAGAAATACATTTCACACCATATCCAAGATACCTAATTCAGTCGGAAAAATCATATCATTGAGTGGTTCTTCTGACGTCAGTATGACTGCATGGTAAGTGTATCGACAGTTATTTGAGGTAGGTAATGGATGCTATGCAGGGAAAACAGATAAGATTGCCCAAATATAGTCAAAAGACACTACGGGATACGTTGTGATAATTACAAAAAGTTTACTGTGGTGATTTTACACTTTACCGTATGTATTATAAAATATAACTTGATACCAAATAACTTGTTAGGGGTTATGGTTTCGTATTCAAGACAACACTGAAATACAATTTTTTTTGGCCCGTTTCTTTTTATTGTTCCACTGTAACATATCAAAGGTCAGAAGTAAAGTTGATTTTTCACATTTTAAACCCCTAAAAAATCTCACATTGACATTTCTTCTTTGGTGTACAAATGTATGAATCCTAGCCAGAAGATTTCAAACGTTTGCACCAGTTCTTCCCCTGTGTCTGTATAAAAAAAATGAGAATCAGGCAGTACACATCAGGACATATGGAGAATTCAAGGGTATTTTAAAATTTGTAAGACATCCACGGACTCTAAGGCAAACCAAAAACATAAATGTCAGATTCAGAAAGATGAAGGAACGGTATGTGCAAGAGTGGCACGCATCAATGGGTTTAGAAGAAACAGACAGCTGACTCCGAGTAGTGTAGCTCACAACTGAATTCATCCACTGATGGTTGCACACTTACC
This sequence comes from Ophioderma brevispina, assembly GCA_023653785.1. Classification (NCBI taxonomy): domain Eukaryota; kingdom Metazoa; phylum Echinodermata; class Ophiuroidea; order Amphilepidida; family Ophiodermatidae; genus Ophioderma; species Ophioderma brevispina. The sequence goes on from JAMKCH010000793.1 coordinate 50,635, forward strand.
TTCTATAAGGATTAAAGACGCTTGATCTTCAAGGAGCCACTCCCCTGATTTATTGGATGGCCTCTGCTTTCAATCACACATGATTTCTTTGATCAGGTCAATAGCTTCGTTGTGTTTGCTCGTCAAAGTATTAGAATGGTATCGACGTTGTGGTTTTCCTTGTTCACTTCGCGATGATTTCTGCTCTGGTTAGAGACATCAGAATGTCATGCAGTGTTCCACTATGAATCTGTTTACAAGGAAGAAAAAAAAGTCACATGTACATTAATGAAAGACGTTGTAGAGCACGTGTGGCCTAGTGGAAAAGTGCAGGATTCGTGCCATAGACAGTTCAAGGCTGATCAGAGATTCCGCGATGGGGGGCCACTATTTTAAAAACCAAATTGTGTTTTTGCATACTTAACGCTCTTGTCAATATATAATCACTGTATAAATAACTAAGCTCAAATTAGAGTCCTTCATATGGAAAATCACACTTCTGTTATAAAATTCGGATCCGGAAATTTTGTATACACGGTTATCATATGGGACTGTTATACGTGCATAAATGGTTACTGCATGAAAAGGAAAATCTGGATTCATCTCTCAAGTTTGTAAATTGAAGCATTTTAGGGATGATCTTATAGTTAGTTGACTATGTTTAATTACTACACAAAAAAATAAAAAATCGAAATCTCTGAGTCCGCTTTTAAAATCAAGAGCTCGAGCCCATTCTATGTCAACGTGTTTGTGTCCCTGGCAAGATACTTAATCCCCCTTGCCTTGTCTACCCAAGCGAATCTGGGGAGCTGCTATCGGGAATATTCTCAATCTAGACTGCTGATAGGCTTAATTGTGCGCTTGTAAGCTGTCTTGAGTCGGCCCACCTAAATGCAGCGAAATGATTGTGACGATTTCTTGAAGGCGGCGTAATATAATAGTCAACTCGACTTTGAGCGTCTTTTGGCGGGATTAAGCGTCTATCATGTAAAACTGGTTATTATTATATTATTTGAAAGTTTCTTAGTATCCGACATTCACCGCTTCTGTGAAGAACTTTAAGGACATTTCAATTTGGATCATTCTGGAAAGTTTGTCAATGCATTAGCCTCGCCCTTTTTTTCTGGATAAGCCTATGCATCATCATTTATTAATAAAGGCTCTATCTGATATTTTTTGCTCATTTCAGATATTGCCCTTGAAAGATTGCCACAAGAAAATAAAAGAAATAACAAAGGATAATTTACTAGAAGCGACAACAGACCACACTGACAATGAATTTTTATATCATTTTAGAGCTAAACAAAGCTTGTTATATTGGGAATCTTGCAGGCCATTTTTCTGCAAAAAAACTGCAAAATGATTAATTTTAAAAATACAACATTCCCTGAATGCTTGTGTCGCCTGTTGTTTTTTGGTTTGTTCTTGTTTTTTTTTTTTTAATTCTTTTGATTTTAATCAAATACAAATTCAGCAGAAGGTTTTGCATATTTATTTATATTATACACTGTTTCATTTATAATTCATAAAACAGCTTTTTTAGTACCATCTAACTATTTGTAATGTCAACACACGAGGCGTAGACTGTATATTTATAAAATACGACAATACGTCATACAAAAGTACTTGCAATTAAACCTATTATGCCACAAGTGATTACGACTTGGCATATGAAGATACATAACAATACCTTGACGTGTATTAGATTCTTTGCATGCAAGGTTCCATTGCTAGTAATTGACACATATTGAAGCGGAAACAATTTGAAAGGGGGCGCCGAGTTTTCCCACAGCCTCTGTCACCCATTATCACACTGGTATAAACAACCCGCATCTAACAAGTTTTTTGAAAAGTTTGAAATTAGAGTTGTTGTAAGATTTGGATTAGATAAAAACAGGTTCTTTTAGTTATTTATTTGTGATTTCGTGTTGTAATTGAACTTTAATTTGTATTGCAAATTAACCTCAATGTAATCCGCTCGCAATGTATACATTATTTTTTTTTCAAAAACACCCATATAATTTTTTTCCCAACAAGCTAAATTGGAAAATAAGTTCTAATATAGGTCCAACAATTGCAGTTTCTTAACAAGTTGCCATGAACAAGGTGCTTATATCTTTCGCATTGTGCATGTTGGCGGTACAACCCTATTTCGCACATTTATTGCACCCATGTGGAAGCCTCGAAGTTGAAAAACGGCATTTTATTTTTATCCTTTGTTATTTTAGTTGTTTTTCTCTCTGTTGTGGGTTTGTTCAGAACTAGCTTTATATAAAGGATTTTTCTTTGTCGCAAAAACAATATTTAGATATACTACAATACATTCATCAATTATTTCTAAACATTTTGAAAATAATATTTGAAGTGGCTGTGTTTTATACATTTTTTATGTCAAAACCGAAAAATCTAACTCACGCTATTCGGCAAAAACGACATCACAGTCTTCATCCAAACTTTCATCAGAACGACCTTTGGCACATATTTTGAAACCACTCCCAGTGTGTTGCCTTGGAATTACTATTAACATTGTTATTGATCGGAGGTAAAAATCTAAAATTATAGCTGAAAAAAATGATCCCAACCTTAGTCTCATATGTATTGCCAGTATGCTTTTGACGTTGTCAGATGTTAGTTTGTATGTCGGGTCTGGGTTTTGGGTATACCTCACACCGAGAACTCTACACAGCTCCTGAGATTCAGTGTAATCCGCTTAAAATCAATTGATAAAACAAGTGAACATAACGGCTTTATTATGAACAAAGGCGCGCTCTTATAACAATATAGCACAAGATTGGGCTCGAATGATTAGAATATTCTTTCCCAAAGGGTTATTTTATCATTAAAAATTTGATACTCTTAATGTGAGCAATGTGTGTTTCATAAATTACCACCAAACCCCATTGAAAATTTCACAAAATTCGGAAATGAAAAATATGGGTATACAGAGCGACTTTTGGACAACCCATTACAGTTTGCATCATGTTTCTCTGGGTGTTTGTGCCACACAGCCTACAAAGTGATATTATTAATTGAAACAGGATGTTTAAGTCGGGCATTCCCAGGAGTCATCTTTGATTAGCTATCATTACTCTATTTTTTAAGTATATCTGTTAAAGAGTAACATGATTGGGATATCGGAGATACATTTTACGATTTCATTGTGGGAATTCCCATGCCATTTTTAGATTTCATGTAGAATTTTAATGCCCTTTGAAGCAGAATGGTGTGGGAATTCCACGTGGGGGGGGGGGGTTAATTAGTCCAATTAAAGCTTATGCTCTTTTAATATATGCGAAAGTAATAGTTATAATGATCTTTAGAATTAGTTAGATATCACCAAAATTAGAACAGAATGTAATTAACAAATTACAGGATTGGTCAAAGGTTACCCATTTATTAATAATGACACTTTCGGAAAACCTCTGTCACAAAGAGTTCAGAAGTATGGCAGTCGGTAATAAACACAAACATATTGTTAAAAGAAAGAAAGATAATAAAATTTTTTTTTTTTTTTTTTTTTTTTTAGTTGTATTTTTTTTTTTTTTTTATAACATATTAATTTTTTTTTTATAGGTTTATGTTTCTAAGTGTTTGAGGGTCTTACTCGTCACGCAAAGTTGGATACCATTCCACTTTAGTCCATGCATCAGTTCTGAAGATATCCTCTTTTCTCTAAACGTATTGGAAACCGAATCGGACTAGCGACCTTCGGAAGGAAAAAGTGCATTCCATAGAATGTCATTGAACCTTCCCCGTCCTGTTGAAGAAAATATATGGATGGGAAACTAAAGTGGCTTTAAAAAGAAACGATTAAAAATTAGCAGGTGTTTTAAACTCCCATTACAAGTATAAACAGAGTACTAAAGTAAAATTGAAAACCAACAAAGCCAAACAAATATTGCCTATGTTTGTTACTATTTCAACATATGTGCTCTTAGTTTCCTTGTCTCCAACGTGTGAACTGCATGGTTGAATGGTGAAGACAACTTGGCAACATTTTGATATACAAGTTAATATTTAGTGATGCACCAAGGGACTAATGTAAATGCACACCCGTCTGAAAATCAAAAATTGCATGATTTTGATTCTTGCCTATTTGGCCATTAATACGATTCTATTTGTGGTTACAGAGCGTGGCACGACATCCTTCGAGCCCACAATCTATATGAGTACGCAGGTCGGGATGCATGCGCGTGGCGTCTACTGTACGCGAAACGTGCACGTGGAGTTCTTTTGTCCTATCGATCCATTAATAATTTAAAAAGAACACAATGCAAGAACAAGCGTGCGACTCGCGTATAACATAAACCATTATGTATGCGTTTCTTGCATGAAACAACAACCCCCACATGGAATCTCGTAGTAAGTAACTAAGCTTTAATATGGTGACTGTTCAAGAAGCCAGCCGTAAACAAACGTAATGAGCGTTATGGATATGCATACCTTGTATTCCATGCACGCTGGAGATGATACATTGATGATTGATCGTTAGCAGCATGGCCATCGGAAGTCTGAATACCTTCATTGGACTTGAAAGATGGCGTCGCGAATTCCTGTAAAGCACATTGACCAAAAGAGGTGAATTCATCACAATCTCATTTTGTTTTCTGTGTATAGGCATTTTACCAATCAGAATGACTAATAATGCTACATGTGTATCAAAAGTCCTTACCGTTGCCATTCGTGCCGTGAATTGAACAACAAATTTCCTGAAGCCTACTTTTCTCAGATTTCTGACCGCATACAGTCCAGACGCTTCACATTTTTTAAGTTGCAACGTCATAAATGATGACAAGTATTGAAGTGACCTCCAGGAAGGGTCTTCTGAACCACAATACCTGGAGAAAGGGAAATGAAGAACATATCGTGTTGAGAAAGAAAGGTAGAGAGAGCGATAAAAATAAAAATAGATTCTGAACATGATATAGAGGGAAGGGAGGCAAACAATATAAATATTATCTAGCTAGTATTTATTGTGTTTAATTTGATGACCATCTTCATTTTAATGCAGTTATTCAAATATGATTAATTGAGAAACTACATTGTATATTTAATAGAACTAACGGTATAAAAAGGTTAAAAAGAGCATTAAGTTGCACATCTAGAGGGTTACAATATGACACAAAAGTTGCGTTCTGCTTGGCCTAATATCGCTATTGGAAGTGAACTTGTTTAGTTTGAATAATGGTCGATCGGTGTGAACAAAATCGGTCTAAAAGATATTTCCCCGTCCCATATCGAACAGAAGCACAATTTCTGAGTGATTAAGAAAGCCTGATCATGTATTAAATGTTACACGACTCTTTCACTTTTACCTCCCATTTTTTACTCCCCGATAAATTGAACAATGAAACTTATTTATTTAGTTGTTTGTTTCGAAGGAAAATGCACAGGGAAGACCCGGAGGACGCTCCTCACTCCCGAAAAAGGTACGTAAGAATCCATTCCATTGCATTGTTAATCATTAATTCGTGGTAATTAACGAAAACATAAAGTAATACAATAATAGCGTTTAAAACAGTTTCTTTGAAAGGTCTCAATATGGGCAGATCGCTGGTTTAATATAATTATCTTACTTCAAAAGCGTTTCTAGAATGTCCAATACACGGCATGGAGTTTGATCCTTCTCGCTAGAGTATTCCTCCAAGTCAAGATTTTTGTCCAACCTTCGAAGGTGTTTGAAAGTGTATATAATTTCCGGACTTTCCAAAGTGAGTCGAGTAGCGCTTTCCAGAGAGTCTTTGTACAAACAGGGCAAAGAAAACATGATTTAATAAAACAAATATATCTATGCTTATTTTACAACCGAATAGCACAACAGAAGATCTACTCCTTATCAACTAACCTGGACATGTATCTTTCCCTCTTTGTTGCTGTTGATTTGCATGAAGCAGCCAGTAGACTTCCTTTGGTGTGTAACGTGTACTGCTTGGCAAAAGGTTGAAGAATCGCCTATTTTTCGTTATCGATCCTTTGGGCTGCTTAAAAATAAGAAATACATTTACACCATATCCAAATACCTTAAATTTCAGTTTAAAAATCATATCATTGAGTGGTTCTTCTGACGTCAGTCATGACTGCCTTGTAAGTGTATCGACAGTTATTTGAGGTAGGTAATGGAATGCATGCCGGAAAAGATAAGATTGCCAATATAGTCAAAGACCTACGGGATACGTGGAATATCGACACTAAGACATAATAATAATAATAGCAGAGATTTATATAGCGCCTTATGCTATCGGCCTCTAAGCGCTTTCACAAATGGTCGCTGATCACTGTGGCCGAACCATACCATAAACCATTTCGCATCATTTCAAGGGATGCAGCAGATCGGGATGAGCGCTTTCCCTTATCAGCAAACATACATCGAGATAACCATCGCAGCCGGGATCAGCTTCCCAAATATCGCATGGGTAAATCGAGACAACTAAGCGGTTAATTTCTTGTCCAGGGAAATTAGAAGATAGCTGAATCTCACAGGGGTCGAACGCACGCCTATACGCATGGATGAGTATACACTGGAGTCGAGCGCTTACCTGATTGAGCTATCTTGTCCGCTTATAATAGATCATAGATCAAACGCTTACTTATTGTGGGAACTTTCAGCATTCCACGTGTAAGTCCATCTGTAGTGGACAATCAGTGATGTGTGTGTGTGTGTGTGGGGGGGGGGTGTATTTGAGAAGAAACCTGTATGGGGTAACGGCGTAGAAGTAGGAACATATTGAAAGTCACAAAAATGCTTACTTGGGTGTCGGAGAATTTTGATCTGTTTCATCATATTGAAAAAGAAATGAGTATCGTTTCCATAAAGATGTCAGATTAAAAAGCAGCGGCCGAAGTAATGTTTGAGATAGTGGGAATATGCTTGTACAGAGACAGGTGACAGCTTTAAAATGGTTGTTTTATGATTTCCAACGAACGGACATAAGTAAAATCAGTCCAAGAAAGATGAGTTACATATTTATTTTGTTAGTGAGCACTAGTATTTGATGAGGTGTAAAAAGAACATGACCAGGCATTTTGTTGTTTTTATTTAGGATTGGGCTTCTTTGGGGTGAAACACGTCTACTTACATTGATTGGCAAATCTGTCACTTCTACAATGTACTGATCGTCCGGTCTCCTTCTCCATGATGTCCCGCGTGGATCCGTTATACTCCCTACGACCAACAGTTGAAACAGAAAGTAATCCAAACCACCACGAACCTACAAGACGTAATTATCAAAAATAAAATCTAACGTGTCCAAATTCACGAAGGCGATCATTCCGTAAGGATTGGGATGGACGTTAAGTTTAATTTCTATGGGCCCCAAATAATTCATATCCAGAATGGATTAGCTGATAATATGTCCCCTTAACTACTAGACTACTCTATCCATAAAAGAGTATGCCATAAATCTTAATTGTTAAAAAAATCACCAATATCTTACCGATGGTGAGATGTCAAAATGGATGACATGTGGACGAGTGCTGTATGAACATATAGTCATGTGGTTCCATATTGTCGAAACAACGGCTTCAACGTCAACGTTATCTCCTTGTATTGGTACAGACACACATATATCTTCCAACTTGACGCCCGTGTCTCCCTTGTCCCGAAGGATAGCCAGTAGCTTGTTTACACGCGTCATTTACTTCAAAGTGACTCCTGTTTCCTGCTTTGTAGGAACTTAGACAATGCACTGGACAATGGCTGTTAATTATATAACCAATGGGGAAGTAGTTATATATTTATTGTAATTGGTTATTGAAAACGAATCAAATGTGATATCCGACTATAGCGATGGCGTTGTATACGACTTGAAATGGGGGCCAGAGTCAAGAGTGCGACCCATTTTAAGAAGTGCTGCTATTATTGTAAGCTTTAAAAGTATATATAATGTGTTATGGATGAGAACAACACAAGTTTTACGAACGTGGGTTTGTTTATGACGTTTATGTAAGATAATGTACTACTATGGCCCTTTAGCATGTTAGAGAGTTCAACGTCATACTGACCTTGTTACTTTGTCCGGGATCAGCATACGCTCCAGATATTCCTTGATCTTTGGTCTCAGACCCTGTGTTTGTGGAAGCGTAGTTTTGTATTGCATGAATTCTTCAAGTAGAGGTGAAACACTGGCCGCTCTATTGTTTGAGTGGATGATTACAAGACGATATCTAGAGCCTGTACAAAACAATTACGATGCAACTTAATAACGCATCTTAAGAAGCAATGTAAGTCAGCTTAAGCAACAACAGCACATTTTTTTTAAGAAGCCTCCCCCACCCAAGTTTCCCCCCAAAAGGGAGGATTTTTGCGTAGTTGCATTGCTAGGACTAGTGAATGGTAAGCTAAACTTGTCTATATATCGCAAAAGAAAGACTTTTGTAATTAGGATAAATAATATCGTAAACCAATAATAATTCAGTGGCTGATGGAAACGTCATTTTCTACGATAATCCATTAGTTGTTCCTTGGTTCAGCAAGTCAAGTTGGAGGTCATATATTGTCGTTTAGGTGGCACTATATTTCACAATGGACGGACAGAAATTTCGCTTTTAGCTCCGCCGTTAAATTACAATCGGGGATCCCAAATCTAATTACAAAATCGCTTCTTTAACCCTAACGCCACATTGTTTCTGTTTCCCGGGAGGGAGTGAAGGAATGACGGAAGAGGGGAAGGAAAAGTAGTCGCAAATTCGGGTCGGTTTCGAACCAGTTCCATGACTGGGGACACCCAGTCGGTGTCGCTGGTCCGGCCAGCGATTTTGTCCCATGTGTGTCTTCGTTTGATGACACAATCGCTACATCCAAAATTTGGTGCATTTTTCTCACTCAGTGCTGTGTTGCGGGTGGGATTAATGCGGTTAATTAACTACTTCAAAACATTAGCATACCCATACCAAAAAAATTTTTTCATTGAACTCCCGAAAACATTATACAAAATGTTAAAAATGTTCTGTAAAAAAGGGACTCGAAACGTTCAAATAACGGTAAAAAAACGTCGTTTTAACCGTTTGTGAGTCTCAGCTGCCAGTCAAAACGGCGTTATATAATTAATGCAATTTTTTACAGTGCAAGAGACCTAGACTACTTCTTAATTATATATTATATTGTAATTGCGATAGTAAATATCATACTGAGAATGAAATAATTACTCACATGATCGATCGTTGACAAGCGAATGGAAACTTTTTAGTGCTTTAACACTAACGGGATACTTTAAATTCTCAGGGCTTCCGAGGCAAAACACGCGCCCATTTGGGTCGCCAAATGCCCGTCTGAAGAACAAGTCAACCTAAAATGCAGTTTCAAAATAACATTATAAATGACAGAACCCGTATCGCAAAAAATGTGTAGAACCTTATTTTTATTAATTATTTTAATGACGACAATAAAATTATGATTGGCGTATATTTCGGCCAGTGTAACGCTGGATTTAAACATGTAGAGTTAAATATCCACTTTATAATCTTCACCGTCAAAATTCAATGAATGAACATTTGCAGATGTTCCCCATTCTGCGGATATCTGCAGGATTCACCTTTTACTAAAAGATTTTAACCTTTAATATACTTCGCACACTCTTTATTTTAATTAATCTACTTTTAAGAGTAAGATGAGTAACTAAGATCGTTTAACTGTCTTCGAACGAAGAACTCTGTACCAGGTGAACTATGTGTGCAGTAAAGACGCCTATAGTGTGATTATTATGTTGCGTGGATTGAGGCCAACATTCTTGCATGGCTTCACATGAAGATAAATTGCAATTCATAACATTTAATCCGTTCATTGATGTGAACCAGTAACCTATTGAACATCAATGCTCCTAGTAGTTCTCCAGGTAAACAAGGATGAATATTTATTAATCTTTCCTTGGATATGGCCAGCGCACACAAGTGTTGAAAAAAATGCCCAATTAAGCTAACAAACCCTGGCTTGTTAACTTAATGGAACAGCGCCGTTCTAGTAATACGGAGGTTGCCGGTTCGAGTCCGGCCAGGTGCACGTGTTTTTTTTTCAAACACTTATGTGCGCTGGCCACCTCCAGGGAAAGATTAATAAATATTTATACGAACCATGTGTTGTATAGCATATTTGCGTATAATTAGAAGAGCGTGATTTATTGAACAGCACACCCTCTTCAAGCGAAGTGATGTCGGTTAGATTGAATTAAACGTATGTAATGCCAAAACTACCATATCTTTCGGTATCAACACATCTCCTCCAAGTGAAACCATACCCTCGACAATATGCATTAACTGACACGAATAAAAAAATCACATAATAGCAAGAGTACGTTAACCATATAAAGAAGCAACTTCTCCTACCTGTTCGTCTGACGTATTGGCGTCGCAAAGAAGTACCTCCTCGGCAGATGGCAAACGATTTTCATTGGATTCATTGTCGTATACGGACAACATGGTCACTAACAAATCCTCTGGTAAAGTAAAAAACAGTATATATATGTGAAACATAGTCTTTGGGGTGACATTTTTATATACAGGTCAACCCCTATGAAGCTGCAGTTTTAAATCGACTAATGAGCGGCCAAAATCTCTCCACAAAAAGTACTAATAATCTTAGAGAAGTCATTACATGACCAGTTTTAGGAAACAGTTGCTGTATATAGATTTTAAAACATGTTCTTTACCACTTTCACATTGAATGACGTTCGGTTGACCCTCCTTTAATGTGAATGGGCGTCGTTTCATGGGTGCATCTGAAAGTAAAACGCAAATACGCGAATGTTGAGGTGAAGATTACAGTATATAGAAATGCGTCCATGGACAATCTCGTCAGCAACTAAAACTCAACTCCACAACAAGATTCTAAACAAGTTTTCCACCACTTTATTGTACAACACATCTAGCAAATGTGATAACCGACACATACTCACACAACATCCAATGCGAGAGGTTGGAAGAACTCATGTGACTTACCTAATTTTGCAAGTTGGGCAAGGAAGTTGCCGAGTTGCTCAAGACTGACGGATTTTCCCAGGTCATCATGTTGAAATGTTGCAGGTACGTATTGCAGTAGTGTTGAAATGTTTCTTGAGTGAACTAGGTGTGGTAAAATAAGAAAGTATACAGAAAGTTTAAATTATGTTTTACCAGCACAGTATCATTGCAGCCATAGATAAATAATTAAGATGGTCACGATAAAATAGTAATTCATGAACAAAAGGAGAAGGGGGAAACATACCTGGATCTAAGCTGATCAATCAGCGCCTGGTTTAAAAGTGGTAGCGCTGTCTTGGTACCCCTCTCGCAGGTTGCAGCGTGACATAAGCCATTCATATGATTCTTGTTACAGCCATTCTCAGGGTCTCTAGAAGCCATTAAAATCTGCGGAAGAATGTCACCCGTTATATCTCGAAGACCCAGTGCCTGGCGAATTTGAAGCAACGTGACATTCGTGAAGCTATTTATAGTAGAATTTAGAGCGCATCGAGCTGAGATAATCAAACCATTCCTTAGAACATGATTCATAAGATTCGCAAAGCTGGCGTTCTTTAGGGAATTTCTCGACTTCCACTTATTGCTGTTCAGTTCCAAGTGGGGATTATAATGGCTTTGAGTGTAGTGGAAGCAGTGAGCTTTGCACCACATCCCGGAAGAAAGTACCTCCAGCGAACACAAAACTCGACGTAGTCTGCGCTTGAGGGACATGGTTAGTTACCTGCAAACAGAGGATAGTATTTATTCTACGCTAGTCATATTGTACTGAATCAATGTGGTTAGCTGTATTTCCATGACTTTTACACTCATACCTAATCAAATATTAAATCATTGGCAATGAACTCCATTACATCTCATGACAAATTCGGACGGAAAATCGATTACTTCACTCACCGGTATACGTAAACCAAATGCGCTTGTTCTCGGGTGTTGTAGTAACATTGTCGACATCAGGCGCTAGACTTCGTTATAATTCCTGTAGCTTTCCCACATTGTAAGACCTTGCTCGACTCTCAGATTGTGGGGGTCAATCCAACGTTACGTTGAAAAAAAACCTGTGTGGGCTTTACAGTGTATGTATCCCCCCCCCCCCCCTGCAGATGGATAAATAAGTGAAAAAATATGAACTGACTATGATGGCAGGCACATTTATTTAGATAATATAATTAATATATAATATATAATATATTGGCTTTATAAAGCGCATTTCATCTAGATCACAAGCGCTGTGCCTATTATTATTACGTGGCGTCCGGAAATCGTACAATCATTTCGCTTCATTCTAGGCCGCGCAGATGGCCAAGCGCACAATCCATCAGACTTAATTTGTAATATTCCCCATAACAGCTACACGAATATGCTTGGGTCGGACAGCAAGTGAGGTAAAGTGCACGGTTGCCCAGTGCACAAACACATTGGCCACAACGGGGCTCGAACCCACAACTTTGGATCATAGTCGGCAGTCATATCCACTGGACCACAGGTGCCGTGGATATTAACAATATCTAGCCCGTCTGGTGATTTTTTATATTTTCCTTTTATTTGAAGTGTAGGCTCTAGAATTTACTAATTTAAGTACTGACACATAATGTCATTGAACTCGTCTAGCCACCCGTGGCGGGTGTTTTCCAATTGTACCCAGTAAACACCCCTTGCATTAATAATCTCTATTCCGCAGCTGTACCTGGTGATATCCCAGATATTCTCGGAACTGCGTAGCATGGCCAGGGTACTTTGTGAGTACTCTCTTAAGTGGTAATTGTTTATTAGGGCAAAGAATAGGAAATAGACAAATAATTCCAAAATGTTGATGGCGATTATAATAGGAATTAAATGATAATAGATACTTTGAATCACTTGCACAGGACTAAATGAAACTAATGATGAAACGATGAAGGACGGTGGGAGAAAATGTCATGGACGATGGTAATGTTGATGATGCGCCCCTTGCGTTTTTAGACTGTAAAACTTACCAATACTGTGGGGGTTTGGTTGTGGTTGTGGTGGGGCTGAATATTCTTGTCATACTGTAAATTGTTTTTTTTTTTTTTTTTTTTTTTTTTTTTTTTTTCTTCCATACACGTTGGCAAGCTGTAAACATGTCAAGAGAATCCGACTCTTGCAAGCCGAAAATCAGCGGTGCATATCCATTCAACTCTCTGTCCTTTTTTCATTACTAGGCTAAATGCTTCATGGCGTCAAATGTGGAATCAGTTAACCAATTCAGTACTTTTGGATGTGCCTCTATGAAGTCCAAGACAGTCTTGTACATCTGGAGAGACACACAGAAAAATGAATCAATGTCGCCACTCGAAAAGTTCATTAGACTAAGATGCACGTTAATAAGGCACACTTTCTTCCTCTAAAACATGATCAAGACGTTTATACACTTTACCTTGAACATTGTTGGGATCCACATCACCACTCCGGAGATGCAACGGACATGCTGATACAATCAATGAGAAGTATCCACAGTGGAAAGCTCTTTGGCTACTTGGAAATTCTTATTAGCACTGCTACAATGGCGTTCAAGGACTGAGAACCGGATGTTGCCTGTAATATAACAAATGACTTTACAGTGTTGACCAAGACAAATTTCCGTTGGTGTTTTGATTGACACATTTGCGTCAAATAATCTTCCGGACCAATTTATAAGAAAGGACTTTTTAAATATTGAAGTATATACGCCTACTTCAAAATACTTCAAAATCTGCAATTGTGAAAATTTTATGGCACTATGTTATCACGCAGCTACAGCTCATGATCTTAACCTAAGATACATTTATCGTGAGTTCATACTTCATCGGCAGACTTCGGCCAACGCTAGCCTTTTGAAAACGTGTTTCATGGAACGCATATCGCTACACCTTGCGCGTAAAGGCTGGTACTGGCAGACGTCTGCCGAATGAAGTATGAACCCGCCATTACGGGGTCCTTACAACAAAACATATGTCAACTCGCTTACCAGATCTTCAAGGCTTCCAATGTCATAAATCTTGGTTTCTGTCAAACCTAGGACGTCTATTACCTCTATCAGAATTCTTGCAAGATCCAGTGAACTCTGAACCTGGAAAAGCTGCTGAATTTGTATCACTCTTTCTCCTAACCACTTGGGAGCTCTATCTTCCTTGTCAAGGAATTTGCAAAGCTCTTCCCGCAGTGCGGTCTCCGAATCTGAAAATTCCGCAAAATAGGACTGGATATCTTCGCACGTGATTGTTCCGTCATTCAAGCCTTGCTTAATTCCTTCCCATTTATCAATTATAGGTCTCCAGATTTCTCTGGCTGCGTATACTGTGCTACAGACACGGGATTGTTCAACTTTTAGCGATACAAGCTCGATATGATGTCTACATATTGCACTAAACACATGACTCTCGCTAATTTTGCAGTCATAGAGAGGTTGTAGTACTTGCATTACTGCAGCGGGCACGACGACTTTGACGACAGGTTGATATCTACTGGGATCACTACCAGCGTTTAAAGATTTCCGTCGATACGTAACCGTTGTACAATGTTGCATCAATGTGTTCTCGGAGATTTTCACGTCAAATACTGCTCTGTTGAGCAGTTGCTCCGTATCAACTTGAATACCTTGAAAAGTGAATTAATAAACGTTAATTACTGCTGTTCAAAGCATAAGACTCAAGGCAGTCATTTTGCTTGGTTATAGTTACTTTATCACCTGGGATAATAATAATAATAATGAGATTTATATAGCGCCTTTTACACAAGTAGGCAAAGCGCTGTTGCCAATTATTATTACGCTGCCATCAGGAAATCGTCACAATCATTTCGCTTCACCTAGGTCGGCAGCCGGCCAAGCGCACAATCCTATCAGCACTTAGATTGTAATATTCCCCCTAACAGCTACCCGAATATCGCTTGGGTCGACGAAGCAAGTGAGGTAAAGTGCCTTGCCCAAGTGCACAACACATTGGCCACAGCGGGGCTCGAACCCATAACCTTCAGATCATGAGTCGGCCGTCTTATCCACTGGACCACATGTGCCCGCCAAGTACTCATACAGTTGTCACTTTCTTTGATCTACGTTTAACTATTATAGTCACAATTTATACCGCTGTCATTGAAGACCCCTTCCTTAGCTTCCTGATCTAAACTCGGATTTTAACTCACCAATATAGATTTTTAACCCTCGTCCTTACCAAGCCTTTGTTTTTGGTAACACGTTTACCAAGGGGGGGGGGGGGGGTGGTTCCCACCCCCCCCCGCGAGAATTTTTTATAAGCACAACCCGAGGCCAGTGGTGATACAGTGGATAGCTATGGTCCTCCTCTTTCCATTCATTGATAACCAAAATAAGTACTAACATACCATTATTTTGCTCACAATGACGTCATCAATCAAGTCTCGCCGAGTCGCCCAAATTGGCATTTTTTCACAGAAAATCGGCGAAAAATCCAATTTCGCGCTAAAAAACCGTAGGAATTCGGATTTCCATGGGGTTTTCAGCTCTCAAGATGGCAAATTGGCTAGTTTTAACATAAATCTGATGAGTTTTAGAGCACTCTGTGCATAATAATTTTCAAAAATCCAATTCCTAAAATATCCGTGGGTGGCACCATCCCCCCTTACCCTTCGACTTTACCGGCATACCCTACCCCGGTGAAGGTACTACCTTCACATTTTTTTTCGCTAAAATGCCCGGCAAGGATGAAGAAAAGAACATTACCTACCTGAGAAGCTTTTTACGATTTTTTTTAGCGTTTTAGCGCACGGCGAAGTTCGGTAGTGGGGTTGGTAACCACCCCCGCCCCCCCCCCCCACCCCCCCCCCCCCCTTGGTAAGACGAGGGTTAATTGAAACAAAATGCAAATCTTTGAAAAAAAAATCAAAACCACTTGAAAATTGCACAGACCCTTATCGTAGCATAAACTGAATGATCCCTACCCCAAATTCCTAATTTTGAATGCCTTTTCAAAGAAAAACACATTTTGAATGAATTGCAGCAATAGACAGATCATGTTCGGAAGACACACTCAAATCAAAATTATGCGAGTGCTCTTCGAGCTTTGTCCAACTTTTAAGGTGCGGTGTAACTTTTCAAAAATTAAAAACAAATTACAGCACCGGATATCAAACATTTAGACCTAGGTGGGAGTAACACCAAGTTTTAAAAATGGTAGATGTTCTTTAACAAACGCAATTTTACCTGGTGCCAGTGACTGACACATTTCCGCAAAGTTGCGGGTCAACGGTTGCTTTTCTTCAACGGATTGAAGCTCTCTCTGTCTAATCTTTAGGAATGTCTCCATCTCGTTGGAACTTACATTAACAGATTTTGTTTTTCCGTCGTCTGTAGTAACCGTATACCCCTTGTTGACTGCTGAAGACTGCACGAGAAATATTGTAGCAATAAATTAGTTTATCATAGGACATGAACTTAGATTAGAAGTACATTTTAGCACCCTGTATTTTGTTAGAAGTGCAATGGGTATCCATGAAAGAAGCTTCATTTTAGTTTTTGTTTGGTCCAATGATGACTTGTATTTTTTTGCGCATGCGGGTAAAATTACGGAAGTAGCAATTTCTTACAGAGACGATCGAATTTGCACCAAAATGGGCACAAATACAATGCTTAGCCAAATGTTCAAATGATGTAAAACAATCTAGCTCTTTTAAGGTAAGCCACGGACGAGACTGGTAAAAATGACCTCACATAAGGGGCATTTCGTGATCCACAGCCTCGTCCCCCGACTTACCTAAAAATATTGAGATTTTTATATCATCTGAACCGTTAGCCTTAGTAATCCATGTGTGCCCAATCTTACGTGCAAATTCGGTCGTATCTGTTAGAAATTCCCAATTTTGTATTTTCTGTCCGTAAATGGACAGAAATTACAGCACAGTGGTCTATGGGACCGTGAAAAACTTTAGCGGGTTGCAACACACTTATTAGACTAGGCTGGGTTAATGCAATACAAATACAGAATCTTGAACACTGCAAATTTATTTTATACCTTGTAAATGTCCATATATCGCTGTAACCGTTCCTCGCTACCAACTATGGCATGAAGTTGTCGAAGTTGGATTGTCCCATGAAGAAGTTTGTTGCACATATCTCTGATCAGATTGATTACGGCTGCAATGTATTTACTTGCCTCAGGGTCAAGTACTACTTTCTTATCACCACCTGTAAGTTTAAAAAATGAAGGGAAAGGGAAAATGAAGAGAAACGAGAGAGCGAGAGGAAGAGAAAAAGAAGAAAGAAGAGATGACAAATATAAGGGACAGTGAGAGAGAAGACAACAAATTAAAAGAGAAAGCCTGAAGAAATCACATCATATTCTTTATTTAATGTCAACAATTTAATGAAACTGGGAGCTTTATTGTCTTAAGACAGTTGGAACCGTCATAAATAGAATAGACAGACATGGACAAAAAGTTTGGAATGAACCTTTTAAGCCTTCAAAAATAATAGTTTGTCTCAGCTTCCCGCACCCATTGCTTTTGAAATCAGACTTAGCACGTAGCTCTACCCGACGGCAATGTTTTTTCCTTTTTTTTTTATTCATTTTATTTTGTTTTGTTTTTTGTGGTTTTTTTTTTATTCGCCGCAACCGTTTTCTTTTTTTTTAGCTTTGCTTTGCTTTACTAGTAGGACGGGATTTTTCTTTCATCTTCCTGCTACACTTCAAACACAAAAATACACCCAAACCCAAAACACACGGTTTTCCCAAATTCTCTAACCTACATTCACCACAAAAAAGGCACAAGGCGGGACTTAGATACTTTCTTTTACAGTGACGGTTAGTTAAAGTCAAGCTATCTATTATTGTTTTACGTCTAAAGTATTGTCATCGTGTAATTATTGTTGTTGTTGGTGTCTGTCCATAAAAAAGCACGCACGCACAATGCTTATTAACTTCTAACCAATTCTTACCACCCATGTTGACCATGGTAACGATTGGTTCCCAATCCAGAATTTTCTGCAACATTTGCCACTGTTCTTCATCGCTTGGTTCCGCAGAACCTATTGGTAATGTTGTCTTCAACAGTTCCGACATCAGATCTCCAATCTTGTCATATTCTTTACTTGTGAGCTCACTTCGCTTAGGTTTTTTGGTTTGATTCTATAAGAAACAACACGTAAAATGTATATGCGGTGTGGGTTTATTCTTATAATTACTTTGATATCTTTGTTGAATAATATGAAAATAAAATACAGAGACTAATAGGCAATTGCACGGATGTGCACTTCAGTTACACACTGTATGGAACCATAAAATATTTTATGGTTCTACAGGTCCTTCCTGGCATTAATATGACGTGATCAATCTGCCTGTCATTGTTCTACTGGTAAAAAAACCTACTTGTAGCATCTTCTCCATGGCGTCCACGGCAGCGTTGTGAATGACATGATCCAGTTCAGGTCGTCCTGTAGTAAATTGTCCTATCCTCACCCTTGCCTCGTCTGGTACCTGTATTTAAGTGAACAAAAATAAATAAATAAATAAATAAATAAATTAAAAAAATAAATAAATAAATAAGGCAGTTCAGCATTACAAGTTGAACTATTTTCACCGAGGGATATGTATTCGATATAAATGATTGTTATTTTTTTTAGTAATCATCTGTGTGAAGCTACTTTGCTTACCGTGTTGAAAAGTCTGTCTCTAAATAATGTCAAAAGACTCTCATTCCACTTCTCCACAAAAACCTGGGGGAATGTCAT